>JADBJO010006059.1:27500-60000 GCA_016801955.1 Conus betulinus
TTAAAAATCTTTCCACTGTAGAATCTCAGATCCGATGAAAAATGTTAATCTCTCTCAAGAACTCAAAGATCGCGTCAGGCGGGACATCTCTGAACAAGGTTTTCATGGACTCTGCTGTAAAATGTTTGTGTCTCACATCATGTGCAAGTGGCACATGACATGAAATGCACCTTGGAGCTTCTTCATTCTTTAAAAGGCATGAATGAGTAAAATACGAATGGCCGGTGTGCAGCCGGCATAGAACCGTTTCCTCTTTGCGACCACCTGTTGACATAAACACACTCTGAATCTGTGACCTTTACAGTGTCCTTAACACGGAGTCCCCGTTCTCTGTTGACATAAAACAATCTTTGACCCTGTGGCATTTACAGTGTCCTCAACAGGGGTCCCTGACTTTTGTTCTCATAAACTCGCTGTGACCCTGTGACCTTAACAGTGTCCTTAACACGGGGTCCTTTCATTCAGACAGCCATCTACGGTGTTCAGGAGCTCTTGTCATGCTCACTGTAAAGCACGACGTCATCACAAACAAAAACATGCTCTGAAGACTGCCTTCCTGATTTCTACCCCACAGACTGTGTTGCCGCACAACGCACCTGCCACAGCATTTCAGCAGTGAACACTATAGGATACTGCCCTATTCCATGTTAATGCATACAGTACATTACTGTACTATGATAATTATTTCCCATGGCATACCTCTGAATACCATGGCAAGCCACATCATAAAATACCGTCCCGTGGCATAGCATAGCATACCTTGAAATACCATTCCCTGGCATACCTTGGTTTGTCATGGCATACCTTTCCATATCACACCGTAGCGAAGAACGCAATAACATACCACAGCTTACTAAAGCACACCATACCCATATAATCCCTATTTTACATACCATACGAAAGCGGTTTATATAACAGCATACTAGAGCATATCATAAATATAAACCATTCTAGACAAACCATGTTATACCACACCATACCTTTCCTTGCGTAAAATATCACACTATACCATACGATACCACACACACCATACCACACCATATCAGATCTTTCCATCCCATACCATATCATACCATATTATACCATAACATCATCCACAAGACCTTTCTATACCATATTATTCCATACCAGACCTTTCTATTCTATAACACATCATACCACACAGTTTGTCATAACACAATCACACACACCACCAGACCTTTCTTCTATAACACATCACACCACAGTTTGTCATACCACACCAGACCTTTCTTCTATAACACATCATACCACAGTTTGTCATACCATACCAGACCTTTCTTCTATTCTTCTATACCACATCACACCACAGTTTGTCATACCACACCAGACCTTTCTTCTATACACACATACCACAGTTTGTCATACCACACCAGTTTGTCTATAACATCACACCACAGTTTGTCCACACCAGACCTTTCTTCTATAACACATCACACCACAGTTTGTCATACCACACCAGACCTTTCTTCTATAACACATCATACCACAATTTGTCATACCACACCAGACCTTTCTTTAACACATATAACACATCACACCACCTTTTTTAACACATCATACCACACCACACCTTTCTTTCTTCTATAACACATCATACCACAGTTTGTCATACCACACCAGACCTTTTTCTTCTATCACACCATCATACCACAGTTTCTTCATGACCACCACACCAGACCTTTCTTCTATAACACATCACACCACAGTTTGTCATACCACACCAGACCTTTCTTCTATAACACATCACACCACAGTTTGTCATACCACACCAGACCTTTCTTCTATAACACATCACACCACAGTTTGTCATACCACACCAGACTTTCTTCTATAACACATCACACCACAGTTTGTCATACCACACCAGACCTTTCTTTATAACACATCACGAACACCACACATACCACACCAGACCTTTCTTCTATAACACATCACACCACAGTTTGTCATACCACACCAGACCTTTCTTCTATAACACATCACAGTTTGTCATACCCACAGACCTTTCTTCTATTTGTCATACCACACCAGACCTTTCTTCTATAACACATCACACCACAGTTTGTCATACCACACCAGACCTTTCTTCTATAACCATCATACCACACAGTTTGTCATACCACACCAGACCTTTCTTCTATATAACACATCATACCACAGTTTGTCATACCATGCCAGACCTTTCTATAGCATGCCATACCATACCATATCATAACCATACCACACCATACCATACCATACCATACCATACATACCCTAACATGTCATACTATAACCATATATTATACCATGCAAGACCTTTCTATACCATACCATACCATACCATACCATACCATACCATACCCTAACATGTCATACTATACCATGTATTATACCATGCAAGACCTTTCTATACCATATCATACCATACCATACATACCATACCATACCATACCATACCATACCCATACCACCATACCATATACCATATTATACCATACCATACCAGACTTTTTATATACCAATCCAAACCATACCATCCATACCATACCAGACTTTACATGCCATTCACATCATACTATACCATACCATCTATACCACACCATAGCATAGCATAGCATAGCATAGCATAGCATATTGGTACGGATAGTGTGTGGTGCGTGTTTTGCTGTCTGACTCTCACCTGAAGAAGTTTGGATCGTGTATGACTTTTCTCTACACACACCCACACCACACGAACATAGATACCCAGGCAACAATTTAAGTTTCTTCCCTTCTTTTTCCTGCCTGAACCATCAAATCAAAACAAGTACATAATACATAATAAGGACAATCAGGTACATCAACAAGATCATGCCACTATCAATAAACTCTCGCCACTATCATCGAGGGGCGCGCAGCAACACCAAGTACCCGCTATGGCATATCGAACATTTTTTTTTTTCTCTTGCGTGGGCCAAGCTGGTACCCACAGCAGTATCACCACGAACAATTCATGCATTTGGCCGCGTCTGGCCCAGGTCACACAGTCTTCACACAGTTCGGAAACCACCCACGGAAGCAGTTCGTGGAGTCCTTCCAGGGACTTCCACACGACAGAAAAATACACGTCGACTCGACGGAAGACGAAGCCGCCCACGGTAGCAGTCCGTGGAGTGCCTACAGGGACTCCCACACAACAGGACAAGAACACAAATTGTCGTCCCGACGAAATCTGACGCCCTTTCACACTCCAGCTCGTTGCTGACCACACAGACAGCCTCTTCATACCCCCACTGGGCGGAGACAGCGGTTGGGTTGGTGCTGCACCCTACACCCGTTTGGCAGTACACCACACGATGTCCACCGACCACTCAGTCAGCCTCTCGACGCTCCCATGGGCCAGAGACGGCGGCTGGGCACGGGCTGCATCCCACACCCGGATGGCAGTCAGTTTCCAGGTCGGACGCGGGGGCTTCACCGATAACTGAGGAACTGATAGCTATCTTGATTATCTAGCCTACTTCCAATCTATTTATCGTACTTGTTTGTCACTAGCAGTCACTTTTCATATAATACATTTCACTGGAACCTGGGGGAAAATGCCCATAGCAGATCTGCAATGTTTCAGTACAGTGGGTTCATTATAACAGATTTTTAGTTAATGTGAGTAACACCACGATTGTATACATTGAAGGAAAGGATTTCCACATGGAACCCTTTTTCAGAGTACCAAGACTACAGTTACTAGATATAAAGGGACGACTCCTTTTTATCCCATTTTATCAAGAAAAGAATGTCCTCATCTTTTCACATCATCACTAGACGTGTCCAGTCACATTTCAAGGAATGGTTTCCATTCGTCGTCCCTTTTTATCAAGAAAAGAATGTTTATCGTCATCATTAGACGTATCAACAGCAGGAATCAGAATACATTTTCCAATAATCTATGCACAATAACTTCCATTGCTCATTTCCAGAGCTCACCATCATTTGTATCATTATAATGCTTAAGGGAAAAAGGTACACAACACTAATGATACATTGATTTAACTAGTGTACTTTTCCCCGAACACATAAGAATACACATTCTTTTCTTTCATCTTCTCACTCCATTCTTCACATCCACCTCTCGACTCATGCATTCACTAACTACACCTTCCTACTGTCACCCTATGTCTCGTCAGATCAGAAGATATATCAAGGGAACAATTAGATATTTCAGGCCATTACTAAGAACTGGACAGTTCCCAACCACCTGTAGGAAAAAAAAAACAACTTCATTAATATAAACCGTAGCTTCCATTTAACTATGAAAACATATCT
This sequence comes from Conus betulinus, assembly GCA_016801955.1. NCBI lineage: Eukaryota > Metazoa > Mollusca > Gastropoda > Neogastropoda > Conidae > Conus > Conus betulinus. The sequence goes on from JADBJO010006059.1 coordinate 31,806, forward strand.
GACTGCCAGCGAGGACACGCCTTCTGTCTCCCTTTGGCTCTTCTGAATAAGTTTTCGCGGCGGTAGCTCTGTGGAGACTGAAGGGAGTCCTCGCTCTCCCCCCACTTACACAAATCGCAGGTGAATAACTGCCAGGTAAACAGGTCAATCGGTTTTTTAAGGTTTACCTGTTCCGGTCAAACGTGTCCCCTAAAAATGAGACTGGACGAAATGTCGTCCGTCACACATACCATAACATCCGTACCATACCGTACCACACCATACCATACCATACCACCATACCACACCATACCATACCATACCGTACCGTACCGTACCATACGATACCATACGATATCATACTATACCATACCATACCATAACCATACTACCATACCATACCATACCATACCATACCATACTAAAACATACCATACCATACCATACCATACCATACCTTACCTTACCATACCATACCATACCATTTTCTTATTATTTAGAACTAAGAAGAATCAGCTCCGTACATCACCTTCTCTCTACAGATGCTACAAAAACACACATTTGTGCATGTGTCTTATCTAGAATAGATTACTGCAACTCACTTTTGACCGGCCTTCCAAATACCTGATAGAAAGATTACAGCGAATCCAAAATCATGCAGCCCGAGTCGTCTGTAGAGCAGGAAAACATGATCACATTTCGCCTCTACTTCACTCTCTTCACTAGCTATCTGTCTCAAACCTTTTGAAGTCCGCTTCATCTTCGATGGGAACAAGATGTTGTTTTTCAGGGTCAGAGATTATAAGGGGGACTCTTTTCTGAAGAATGATTGAGCATTATCCCTAACCTCCATTGACCTGCTCCTTCCTACCTCTACTTGTTAAAAAATGGCAACGTTTTGGGTCGGTCGTACTTTTTCATCTTGCCTAGCCGATCCAGCTGGATGAAAAGTGGACCTCACCTTCAGAGTGAAGCGTGCAGTCAGGAAAGTGGACCTCACCTTCAGAGTGAAGCGTGCAGTCAGGAAAGTGGACCTCATCTTCAGAGTGAAGCGTGCAGTCAGGAAAGTGGACCTCATCTTCAGAGTGCCGCGTGCAGTCCTGGAAGTGGACCTCATCTTCAGAGTGAAGCGTGCAGTCAGGAAAGTGGACCTCACCTTCAGAGTGAAGCGTGCAGTCAGGAAAGTGGACCTCACCTTCAGAGTGAAGCGTGCAGTCAGGAAAGTGGACCTCATCTTCAGAATAAAGCGTGCAGTCAGGACGGTGGACCTCACCTTCAGAGTGAAGCGTGCAGTCAGGAAAGTGGACCTCATCTTCAGAATGAAGCGTGCAGTCAGGAAAGTGGACCTCACCTTCAGAGTGAAGCGTGCAGTCAGGAAAGTGGACCTCATCTTCAGAATGAAGCGTGCAGTCCAGGAAAGTGGATCCCAGCTTCAGAGTGCCGCCTGCTGGCCCGACATCAGTGCCTGTCACTATGGGAGGGCTTTTGTCCAGAATAGGCATCAGTTTTGTTGAAGCCGAAATGGTGATTTTGAGACTGCATGGATAATATGAGATGCTATTGTATCCGAGTTCATTTGATGCAGTGGGTTTTGTACATGAACCTGTTCGTCTTTAGCTGGCAAAACGGCAACATAAATGTACACACGTGACCTTTTTGTGAAGAGGTTATACATCAAAATCTTTCCTGACGGCAAAGAAAACACTGGTGGAAAGATTAATTTAACCTTGCTTCAAAATCTTCTCACCTGTTGATTGTTTGTTTTTTTTTAACTGAAAATAATGTGTTTCCCCGGTGAAAATGAAAACATTGAGGACTGTTATTTATCATTAACGCATCCACTCTCAGTTAAACTAAAAGTATGTGTTCAAGACTAAGTCGTTATTCTGACAGAATATTAATGCTTTCTTCAAATGCATGAGGAGTCTTCAAATGCATGTTCCTTTCGTTATGACATTATTCTATTAAGCTTACTGATATGAAACTGTATTTATGATATTACTACATTAAATTTACAAGTATGTTCCTAAATCATGATATTACCTTACTGATATTACCAGTATATTCCTTTTTTTCGTGACATTACTATACTTAGCTTCCTACTATCTTTGTTTCTTTATGACATTACTGTACTTAGCTTACTAATACATTCCTTTTTTTTTACATCACGAAGTTTACTAATATTCCTTTCGTCATGAAATTACTATACTAAGCTTACCAATATATACCTTTCTTTATCACATAACCATAGCCATTTTACCAGTAACTCCTTTATGCCTTATATCATCATACTCCGCTTTGTAATATACTCATTTTTAATGACAATACCAAGATAAGCTGAACAATTTTTTTTTCACGACATTATCATAATAAGTTTACAAATATATTGCTTTTTCTTCATGATATTACCATACTAAACTTACCACTATGTTGCTTTCTTTATGACATTGCTTTCTTAAGCTTAACACTATGCTCCTTTCTTTATGACCTTGATATGCTAATCGTAATACTATGCTCATCATTTCATGGCATTTCCACGTTAAGCCTATCCATTTATTTTTCTTTCTTTACTACCTTTATATCCTAAACTTAATAATATACTCCTTGGTGATCAAAGAGGTTGTCTGGGAATGTAATGGTGGTATATGTTATTTTTGAACACAAACGTTCACGCCTTGATATTTCCATTCAACCTGCTGTTGTCAAACAGATGCTAAAACCACTAACAGATCCTACACCTTGTCCAAGCCACGCGACCACATTTTACTACAGCTTATTTCTCACTCTGCTTTTCCTACCCCCAGAATCCCAGTCCCTTATACAGTATTAAGTAGTTTTTAACTTTCGTTTCATGTCATCTGTGAGCAATACTGAAAATCCTTAATAGCGGAAAGTACTGGTCAGTGTCGCCATAAACTTGATCATTTGGCATTTGAGGTGACAAGTGACATTTCTTACCGTGAACGGCAGTAACATTCGGCCCCCGTAGTTCAGGTGTTGTTGGTCTTCGTCTGTCTCGAGAAACAGTAGTGTTACTCCATGAGTCAGTGGTGGAGTTGCGGCGCCTGCTGTGGCTGGAGAGCTCGACCCTCGAGCGGGAGATTCTGTTGCAGTTGCTGAAGGTCAATTCTCGGTGATGGGTGTCTGTAGGTGCCTGCACATTTCTTTCCTGTCTGCGGCGCGCCTCCGTTTTTTTCCCACTGGGCCTCTCCCCTCTGCTCTGCTAGCTTGATGCCGGCCTTTGATGGTGGACCGCCAGCTGACCCGGTCTGAAGCCGCTGTCTCCAGGTCTGCTGGGTCAAGGTTGTCTATGGGCACAAAGATGGGGCCGAGACACGCATGCCTCTTTGTGGGTTTCATTGAGGAGCAGATACTCTCCTCATACCCTGGACGCATCCCTTCACTCTCCAGACACTTCATTGACGATATCACAGGTGTCACCACAAGCACCAAGGCTGAACTTCTGGGATTTCATACACTTTGTGTCTTCATTCCACCCAGCCCTGAAATTTACCTACACCATCTCTGAAACAACTGTATCTTTTCTGGACATCCAAGTGTCCATCACCAGCACAGATCAACTGAAAATATCAGTGCTCTACAAAGAAACTGATACACATTCTTACCTCAAGTTCACATCCAGCCACCCACAGTCTCCCAAGAAGAGTATTCCTTACTCTCATTTCTGTCGCCTTGGAAGACTGTGCAGCAATGACGATGACTTCAGACTGAAGGTCAACTGGATGTGCTCCTCCTTTAGAAGGCGAGAATACCCTGAAGCAGTCATCATTGATGCCGCCAATCGTGCCCTTCGCACCCCCAGAAGTCAGGCCGTGACCCCCTCTCAGAACAAAGATCAGTCACACCGACCAGTTCTTACCCTGACCTACCATCCACACACACAACCTCCCAGTTAAAAACATCCTTGTGAAAAACTTTGACATACTCTAGAAAAAAAACCCTAACTCAAGTCCACCGTCAACAAACCTCCACTAGTGGCATACCTGCGAGACACCAACCTTAGGGATCACCTAGTACGAGCCACTCAAAAAGACTCACCGAGCAGCTCTTCACCAGGAAACCACCGCTGCAACAAACCTGGATGCAAAAACCTGCTCTTCTTCAATGCAACCACAGATCCCCCTTCACTTGCCGATCCTCCAACCTTGTGTACATTCTTTCATGCAGCCTCTGTTCCAAACTCTACTGTGGTGAGACCTACCGTACCCTGGATGATAGATTCAAGGAACACATCCTGGCTGTAAACCTGAATAAGGACTCCCCCATAGGTACTGTTGTATCGAAGGTAGAACTGCATGCTCTCCCTTTAATCATGTGACTTTTTTTACGTCACTTTGCTTGACTGCATGTCAACAAATTGGCTGACCATCTTCCACGTTGTACTGTTATTTTATATATAAACTGTTTTTATTACACGAGCTGTAATGAGTTATATCTGATCTGAAATGACAAGAGATATAACAGCTACACACTTCAATAGCCCTGGAAATAACGTGTTTCACATGTCAGTCTCTGTGTGTAACCAGAATATTGCAAATTTCTCTTTCCTCCCGAATCAAGAATAACTGAGCAGAAGGGACATAATCATATCATTATCTGTATGATGTTCTCATTTTTGCATGATATAGATAAGTGTGTTGTGTAGTGACGGGTGGGGGTTCGGAGTCAAGTTGAATAAAAGTTTCCTTTTTTCATAAAATGTTATTGGTTTCCCGTCACATATGTGCAGGCCCGATGTTGAATGATAGTGCGTGTGCCTACGCGTGAGTGCAGTTTGGTTGTGAAAGCATGTAATACCCCCCCCCCCCCCCCCCCCCCCCCCCCCCCCCCCCCCCCCTGTATCCTGTATATGATACTTCTATTTTTAATAACGAGGGGGAACGCCGGGAGACTCGTCACACTCTTGCTGAGAGCATTATAAACCACACTGCACACATTGCGTAGGTAATTGTTAGGATCATTGTTACTCCCCATCCGAACTCCCCATCCCCCTTCCCCCGTCCCCCACCTTTATTTACAAAGAAACTTGCTTACACCCCCCTTTCCCCATCCCCCACCGTTATTTACAAAGAAACTTGCTCACACACCCCTTCCCCCATCCCCCACCCTTATTTACAAAGACACTTGCTTACACCCGACTTTCGTGGAAAGTCTTTCATTAACAGAAGAAATAGAAAGATGAAGTTCGGTGTTAGATCTGATCTACAAACCTGTGTTAACGCTGCCGTGTGTGTGTGTGTCATCAAGACAAACAGTTTGGCATTTCGTTTATTTTCTTTGAACGATCGCCATTTCTTTCACTGAAATGATACGGTTCAGATCATTAGCATCATAATCATTCTTATGGTTTATCATCATCAGTATCAACATTACTGCCGTAGCCGTAAGTACTTAAACTCTATACAAATATAATTACCACAGTTTTCCTTTTTTTTTTCAAGCAGACAGAGAGAGGGTGGGGATGGAGAGACAGACAGACAGACAAACAGAGTGACAGACAGTCAGACAGACAGACAGACAGACAAACAGAGGCCGGCGGACTCAAGAAATATACACTGAGACATATACAGGGACAGGTAGACGTACAAAGAGAAAACAAAACTGAAACGTATCACGATCAGCAGCAGCCTGAAGCATAAAACAAGTGTAAAGTGTATTAATAGCCAGCTCTTCCCCCACCCGTCCCCTTCAGTTCATCTCTCTCTCTCTCTCTCTCTCTCTCTCTCTCTCTCTCTCTCTCTCTCTCTCTCTCTCTCTCTCTCTCTCTCTCTCTCTCTTACATAGTCATCATTATCGTCATCATGATCATTATCACCAACAACAGCAGCAGCAGCAGCAGCATCGTCATAATTATCATTGTCACTGTTGCCGTCTTTTTTCTTTTTTTTCTTTTTTTCTTTTTTTTTGCTGGATCTTAATTCTTCCATCTATATATTCGCATTCATTCAGTTCTTTCTTTCTTTCTTTTTCAGGAGTATTTGTTTCTCCCGATCAGAACACTTTGGAGTAGCACACTCGTTAGCAGCCATTGATAAAGCTGCCAGTCTGTGTCTCTGTTGACTTGTATATTTTGCAATACCCGTTGTGTACACTGGGCTGGCGAGAAAACCAGAGCTTTACAATGGAAAGATCAAGATGACGCTAGAGAACTGAAAAAAAACCCTAAACGGACAAAATTGTTTGTCCCTCATGTCACCTGCCAGGAAGTGGCAAATCTCATCAGTTACATTATTTCATCTATTGAAACTAATGAAGGATTCGTGCAGTGTCGGTCACATGCCAGAGAGAGAGAGAGAGAGAGAGAGAGAGAGAGAGAGAGAGAGGAGGGGAGAGAGAGGAGGGAAGAGTAGGATTTTTTTTTTTTTTTTTTTCATATTGTTGGTTTAAAATGTGGACATTTTTTGTTTGGGTTTTTTTTTTTTGTCATTCGAATGCATGTCCTAACATTCAGTTTATTAGATACTGTGTCTTCTTTGTGAATACCAAGCGCAGTGCATATGAACACAAATGTTAAATGTACCGCATTTTCTAACACCATGGTCAAAAGTGTTGATGAAACTAAGACCTGCAACCATAGCCAGTCTGTTTTCAGTCTCTTCATATGCCCGTCGTAATATATACTTTACATTGATCGTAATATATACTTTACATTAGTCGTAATATATACTTTACATTCGTTGTAATATATACTTTAATTAGTAGTGATATATACTTTACATCAGTCATAATATATATATCTTACATTAGTCATAATACATGCTTTACATTAGTCGCAATACATACTTTACATTAGTCGTAATATATGCTTTACATCAGTCCGTTCATGTGTCCATCATGTTATGTACTTCGCAGAAATCGTCGATACAACCAGTCTGCCTGTCAGTTTGTTTGCATGTCCTTTCACACGCTGTACTTTGTAACAGCCGTTGATTTGTCCAGTGTGTCTGTTTATTTACATGCCCGTCACACGCTGTACTTTTGTAACAGCCGTTGATTTGTCCAGTGTGTCTGTTTATTTACATGCCCGTCACACGCTGTACTTTGTAACAGCCGTTGATTTGTCCAGTGTGTCTGTTTATTTACATGCCCGTCACACGCTGTACTTTGTAACAGCCGTTGATTTGTCCAGTGTGTCTGTTTATTTACATGCCCGTCACACGCTGTACTTTGTAACAGCCGTTGATTTGTCCAGTGTGTCTGTTTATTTACATGCCCGTCACACGCTGTACTTTGTAACAGCCGTTGATTTGTCCAGTGTGTCTGTTTATTTACATGCCCGTCTCACGGTGTACTTTGTAACAGCCGTTGATTTGTCCAGTGTGTCTGTTTATTTACATGCCCGTCACACGCTGTACTTTGTAACAGCCGTTGATTTTGTCCAGTGTGTCTGTTTATTTACATGCCCGTCACACGCTGTACTTTGTAACAGCCGTTGATTTGTCCAGTGTGTCTGTTTGTTTACATGCCCGTCACACGCTGTACTTTGTAACAGCTGTTGATTTGTCCAGTGTGTCTGTTTGTTTACATGCCCGTCACACGCTGTACTTTGTAACAGCCGTGGACGTGTCTCATGCCTTTGTTTGCTTGTTCACATGGCGATCACACAGTGTACTTAACAAAAGCAATTGATACAAACAGTGTGTCTTCTTGTTCACATACCCATCGCACGGGGTATTTTGCTATAGCCATCGCTGCAGCCAATATGTTTCCAACTTTAGATGCACAACTACAGCATACACAGGGAAAAGGGAGAAAACTTTGGGCGACGCTTATGATGGCAACACGCTCTCTGCATGGAGACTACGAGCAATTGTACACACAGGTAACTCCCATGAGAGTAAAATGTCATGGTGTAATACTACAGAACAGAGCTCTGCGTGTTGCTGGAACCATCCTGCCCATTTCACTGACTTGCCATGTTCAGAAAAGGACTAACAGAGGTCATGTGAACAATTAGCCACACAATGGACATATCAGGACCTTTCATGGTCGTAAACACAACTGGATAAGAAGAAGAAGAAGAAGAAGAAGAAGACTAACGAAGTCTCCAGGGTTCTGTTGTTATTGTCGTTGACGCTTGGGGGGTTTTCTTCTTTGCTTTCTGCCTTTCGCCAAAAACTGTGAATCAGGAAGCAGTCGGTTTTCAATCAACGTGTCGCGTCTCTGTGCCCGTGGTGTGTTACAAGCGACATATTGATTTCTTTTAAATCGGGCGGTTTCTTCCCTTCACTGAAAAATATGTGATGGAAATTATTAAGGAAAAAAAAAGAAGAAGAGAAAAAAAGTCGACACAGGGTTTACTGCAGGTGTTCTAATTTCGATGGCCTTGAATATCATGTAATCTTTTACTAAGCACTGGTGCCAGAAAAGGTCGGACGATGAGGAGCCCAGAATACAGACCACATAAAGACATTTATATATATAACAGCGTTTCATGGGGGGTGGATGAAACAAGCTACTACTGTGAGCTGTAAGCTGTTGATGCAAAGAGCAGAGCTGCATTATGTTACTTTCTGTTGACATGAAAAAACACACATCGCTGTTTAACATGGCATTAATATCAATGTTTTCGAAGTCCTTCTTTTTTTTTTTTCCCACCATATTCCCGGTCTATCAAAGAGACCTACATCGAGATTAGGCTCTGTGTTGTAAAGAAGAAATATTTCGCTTTCTTTGAATTTAGAAGGGAGGGACTTAAACATAACACATGGCAATCACTGGATTTCAGACATAATAGGGTTTGGGTAACCAAAAGGTGGAATTATGAAACATACTACGATACTGGAGTTATTAGAATCGGATTTAGTTTATCAACTAAGCCTACATCATCTTTCTCTTCACCTCTTTATAGATCCCCCCCCCCCAAAAAAAATGTCCTTCTTATTATTTATTGCATCGTTGCTACTGTAGCTTCGAAACTTAGCAGATGTGGTGTAGCGTATGATTATAGGCTAGTCCGCACCCAGTGACAACTCCTTGATGAAACTGAAACTATGGCAATTCTGTTAAAAGGTTTGTCTTTAATATCTTTTTAGGAAATACTAAAAGCCACTGTTTTGTACTGTCACTGCACAAATATGATATAATGCGCAGTCTTCTTATGATCACAATTTTGTTTTTTTGTTGTTGCAGATTTGTGTTTATTTCTTCAAAGAATATTAATATTAAAACCCTCTCTTTTCTACAAGATATTGTTGATCAGACTTGTAGACAGCAGAAGTCTGTTCAGTGTGCAAGAAAGGAGAGTGGAACAGTGCAGAGAACGACGTCACTGAGGTCTGTGGCCTGCAGACTAGAACAGTGCAGAGAACGACGTCACTGAGGTCTGCAGCCTGCAGGAGACTGGAATAGTGCAGAGAACAACGTCACTGAGGTCTGTGGCCTGCAGACTGGAACAGTGCAGAGAACAACGTCACTGAGGTCTGTGGCCTGCAGACTGGAACAGTGCAGAGAACGACGTCACTGAGAACTGAGCCCTGCAGACTAGATCGCAAGGAGAGTCCAACAGTGCAGAGACCGTCACCTGCAATGCCCAGGATCACCTCCGGGGCTGCTACCTGCTTCCCCGTGTCGTGAGGCACGGCGTCCTCATGACTAGAAACAGCCCTTGGAGACAAGCTGCCAAGGACGTCTGGTGTCTGACTAACAGACCATCCCCCGTCCACAGTATAGCATAGCAAAGCATAGCATAGCATAGCATAGCATAGCCTGCCATACCATATCGTAACAGACATCACCTCATTTGCGGCTGCAGCAGAGTTTGACACCGACCAGGAACGACAACTCTACACGTTTGCGTTAATGAACTTCCTTGACGCCCCTCCATCCTCCCCCTTTTTCCGGTCTCTGCTGCCACTGTCAGACAACTCGTCGTTGTCCTGTTCCGTGCAGCCTGTCTTAATGGTCTGTCAATAATGCTAGCAGCGCTGCTCGACGTAAAGCTCAAACTGTTCTGAAAGCAAGCATACTGTGTGGAACATCGTCCTACTCCGGCTCATGTCATCGTTGCTGTGGTTGTGGGGCTGACGCTGGGCATAATTCATTACCATTGTTCTTTGTTGGCTTTCACACACGCGCGCGCACACACACACACACACACACACACACACACACACACACACACACATACACACACACATACATACACACACACACACACACACACACACACACACACACACACACACACACACATACACACACACACACACACACACACACACACACACACACACACACACACACACACACTCACTCACTCACTAACAAAACACACACACACACACACACACACACACACACACACACACACACACACACACACACATGCGCCCGCGCCCACACATGGCCCCATGCCCACACATCACACACACACACACACACACACACACACACACACACACACACACACACACACACACACACACACACACACACACACAGAGAGAGAGAGAGAGAGAGAGAGAGAGGGGAGAGAGAGAGTGGTAGGTAGGCACTAAAGTTCTGACCAGCGCGTTGGGCTAATGTGTAGGTCAGACATCCGCTGAGTCGTAGCCACGAGACCCTCTTCTTCAATTGTCTCATCTTGGTTGTTAATTCATTTATCCATCAGCTTCAAATCATGCGTAGTGTGGTCTCAAAACTTGGCGGATGTGGTGTAGAGTGTATGGACTAGTCCGCACGCAGTGACGTCTCCTTGATGAAACTGAAACTAAAACTTTGTTGGCTCTGTTTTCGGAGCTGAAAGGGATATAGGTGTGGAATTCACAACCGGTCATGACTGTATGGCTCACAAAAAACATTCACAATTCAGAACAGAAAAGGTCAAGACAGGTGAAAAGATGTTTTACAGAAAATTCAAAAGAAAACCGTAAAGAAAACAAATTGTTCTGTCAAGGAAACTATGATTTTGAAATAATGATAGTGTGACCATGACGATCAGAAGTGGGGCAACACGGTTATCATCAAAGGGTTAACAAGCATTGCTATGTCTGTCTCTGTCCTCCTTCCACTGGTCACAAGTCTCACACCACCACTTCAGCTGTCTTGTCCTGTGTGTGGTCAACACCGTGTTTGTCTTTATCTATATCTCACTTGTCACAAAATTCATTGTCCTGTGTGTGGTTAACACCATGTTTGTCTTTGTCTATATTTCACTTGTCGCAAAATTCATTGTCACAAGTCTCCTTGTCCTACGTGTGGTCAACACCATGTATGTCTTTGTCCTCTATTTCACTTGTCACAGATCTCATCGTCCTATGTGTGGTCAACACCATGTCTGTCTTTGTCCTCTATTTCACTTGTCACAGATCTCATCGTCCCTGTGTGTGGTTAACACCATGTCTGTCTCTGTCCTCTATTTCACTTGTCACAGATAATAATAATAATAATATAATAATAATAATAATAATGAATACTTATATAGCGCCTATTCTCGGGTAGAGACCAAGCTCTAAGCGCTTTACAATCAACACACGTTTACACAACGGGCTGCCTACCTGAGTAGTGCCGACTGAAGAGCTGCCAACTGGCGCTTCATTCAGTCGTTTCCCGTGTCATCCAGTCAATATCGTTCAATATCGTTCACTCAGTTTCCTTACTTCCTCCATTCTTTCAATCTCTCATGCAGGGTGCATGCTATGTATAACGTGTCATCCATACCAACGGCCAAACTGGTCTTCTCTTCCGAAAGTTGGTGATGGGATTTTACGTGTGTGCAAGATGTTATGCGTGCGTTCACACACGGAACCTCGGTTTATAGTCTCATTCGAAGGACTGTATGGGGAATGGAGTCAGAACCAATGTTAACTCCGAGGGAAAAATCCTCCTGTACCGAAATTCGAACCCGTACCTCAGATCACGAGTCCGGCGCTCTATCAACTGAGCTATTCCGGCCACCAGATCTCATCGTCCTGTGTGTGGTCAACACCATGTCTGTCTCTGTCCTCTGTTTCACTTGTCACAGATCTCATCGTCCTGTGTGTGGTCAACACCATGTCTGTCTCTGTCCTCTATTTCACTCGTCACAGATCTCATCGTCCTGTGTGTGGTCAACACCATGTCTGTCTGTCTCTGTCCTCTATTTCACTCGTCACAGATCTCATCGTCCTGTGTGTGTGGTCAACACCATGTCTGTCTCTGTCCTCTATTTCACTTGTCACAGATCTCATCGTCCTGTGTGTGGTCAACACCATGTCTGTCTCTGTCCTCTATTTCACTCGTCACAGATCTCATCGTCCTGTGTGTGGTCAACACCATGTCTGTCTCTGTCCTCTATTTCACTTGTCACAGATCTCATCGTCCTGTGTGTGGTCAACACCATGTCTGTCTCTGTCCTCTATTTCACTTAGCACAAGTCTCACACCCCTTCAGCTGTCTCGTCCTGTGTGTGGCCAACGCGTGTTCAGAGTGTCTTACAGGAGTGCTGATGTTCGTGGGGGCTTCGTTTTTGTTTCTTTCCTTGCACAGGAGGTCCTGCGTTTCCCTCTGAGACATGTCATCTTCATTGCCATGATCTTTCTTCACACTTCCCTGTGTCTAATAATGGCGCCCACGTAGGGAGATGGAGAGCACACTTTAGTGCCAAAAAAAAGGCTTCAGCTTGGACTTGAGTATTTTGTTTTGTTTCTCCACATTTATTTTGTTTTGTTTCTCCACATTTATTTTATATTCTGCCAGGTTTTATTTATACTGTTATATGAGCATTGTGGGCAATTTATTTCGCACATGAAATTACAGTATATAATAAGGGGATGAAGTAAAATGAAATATGCACTGTGATTGTTCTGCTTTACATACGTTTTCTAGTTTATGCTCCGTTCAGACATCGTCTTTTATGTTTTCTTTGTGATTTCGTTTGGCCATGAAAGGGACATAGTAAGATCCGACTTCTTCCGACGTACAGAATGTTTAAAATGCTATCTTATATTCCACCACTACCACCTAGCCAGCCACCATCTCTACGCATGCGCTCATACGCACACACACGCCAGCGCGCGCAGCAGAGAGAGGGAGAGAGAGAGAGAGAGAGAGAGGGAGAGAGACAGACAGACAGACAGACAGACCGACAGAGAGAGACAGAGAGAGACTACACACACACACACACACACACACACACACACACACACACACACACACACACCTACTACTACTTCTACTACTTCTACTACACTACTACTACAACAACACAACTACTACTACTACTACTGCTGCTACTGCTGCTGCTGCTGCTGCTGCTGCTGCTGCTCACAAATACAAATATGCACAAATATGCGTGTTTTTGGGTTGTTGTTGTTGTTGTTTTGTTTTGTTTTAACAGTAGACACACACACACACACACACACACACACACACACACACACACACACACGCGCGCGCGCGCGCGCGCGCGCGCGCGCACGCACGCACACACACACACACACACACACACACACACACACACACACACACACACACACTGCAACACACTAACCGGCAAGAACGTCTGTGGCATTGTTCTAAAGACACACATTAAAGTGAGCCTGCTCTGAAACAAAGAGTTTCTGCCATGGCGGCACTGCCTCTGCATCGGAGTTGATTAATTATTACCGAGAACAACAAAACCCCACGTGTCAAGCAGTGAACGTCCTTAATCTCTGCTATGTTTCACTTTAACTGCGCAGGGCAGAGGCAGAATCTGTTATTAAACAATACGCTTGCTTCGTCTTTCCCGCTGTCTCTTGTCTTTCTCTCTGTCTCTCTAGTCTTTCCCTCTGTCTCTTGTCTTTCCCTCTGTCTTTTGTCTTTCTTTCCCTCTGTCTCTTGTCTTTCTCTCTGTTTTTTGTCTTTCCCTCTGTTTTTTTCTCTCTCTCTGTTCATGCTGGTCAACCATGCCACTTCTAGCGCTTTAGAGTCCGGCCCTGTGACTGCCAATGATCAGTCCCTGACTTCTGCTGACATAAACACACTCAGACCCTGTGACGTTTACAGTGTCCTTAACACGGGGTCCCCGAGTTCTGTTGATGTAAACACACTCTGAATCTGTAATATTTACAGAGTCCTTAACACGAGGTCCCTGACTTTTGTTGACATAGGTAAGGTAAGGTAATGTTGCTCATAACCTCGCCGATCCCAAAGGGCCATATCAGGGTTGTCACCTCGTTAAAATCAAGTCAGAAGTCATTCATTCACACACATTCTTTAAAATACATCTAAAAACCCATCCCAAATGTTGTTAAAGATCTTTCCGCTGTAAAATCTCAGATCTGATGAAAAACGTTAACCTCTTTCAAGAACTCAAAGATCGCGTCAGGCGGAACATCTCTGAACAAGGTTTTCATGGAATCTGCTGTAAAATGTTTGTGTCTCACATCATGCAAGTGGCACATGACATGGAATGCACCATGGAGCTTCTTCATTCTTTAAAAAGGCATGACTGAGTAAAATACGAATGGCCGGTGTGCAGCCGGCATAGAACCGTTTCCTCTTTGCGACCACCTGTTGACATAAACACACTCTGAATCTGTGACCTTTACAGTGTCCTTAACACGGAGTCCCCGTCTCTGTTGACATAAAACATTCTGTGACCCTGTGCATTTACAGTGTCCTTAACTGGGGTCCCTGACTTTTGTTCTCATAAACTCGCTGTGACCCTGTGACCTTAACAGTGTCTTTAACAGGGGGTCCTTGACCACTGTTGACATACACACACTCGGAATCTGTTACCTTTACAGTGTCCTTAACACGGGGTCCTTTCATTCAGACAGACATCTACGGTGTTCAGCAGTTCCTGTCATGCTCATTGTAAAGCATGACGTCATCACAAACAAAAACATGCTCTGAAGACTGCCTTCTTGATTTCTACCCCACAGACTGTGTTGCCGCACAACGCACCTGCCACAGCATTTCAGCAGTGAACACTATAGGATACTGCCCTATTCCATGTTAATGCATACAGTACATCACAGTACTATGATAATCATTTCCCATGGCATACCTCTGAATATCATGGCAAGCCACATCATACAATACCGTCCCGTGGCATAGCATAGCATACCTTGAAATACCATTCCATTGGCATACCTTGGTTTGTCATGGCATACCTTTCCATATCACACCGTAGCAAAGAACGCAATAACATACCACAGCCTACTAAAGCACACCATACCATATAATCCCTATTTTACATACCATACGAAAGCGGTTTATATAACAGCATACTAGAGCATATCATAACATAAACCATTCTAGACAAACCATGTCATACCACATCATACCTTTCCTTGCGTAAAATATCACACTATACCATACGATACCACACCATACCACACTATACCAGATCTTTTCATCCCATACCATATCATACTATATTATACCATAACATCATCCACAAGACCTTTCTATACCATATTATTCCATACCAGACCTTTCTTCTATAACACATCATACCACAGTTTGTCATACCACACCAGACCTTTCTATAGCATGCCATACCATATCATAACATACCATACCATACCATACAATACCATAGCACACCATACCATAACATGCCATACCATATCATAACATACCATACCATACCATACCATAAAATACCATAACATGTCATACCATACCATACCATACCATACCATACCATACCATACCATACCATACCATACCATAACATACCATACCATACCATACCATACCATATCATACCATACCATACCATACCCTAACATGTCATACTATACCATATATTATACCATACAAGACCTTTCTATACCATACCATATCACACCATACCATACCATACCCTAACATGTCATACTATACCATGTATTATACCATGCAAGACCTTTCTATATCATACCATACCATACCATACCATACCATATCATATTATACCATACCATACCATATCATATTATACCATACAAGACTTTTATATACCAATCCAAACCATACCATCCATACCATACCATGCCATTCACACCATACCATACCATACCATCTATATCACACCATAGCATAGCATAGCATATTGTTACGGATGGTGTGTGGTGCGTGTTTTGCTGTCTGACTCTCACCTGAAGAAGTTTGGATCGTGTACGACTTTTCCCTACACACACCCACACCACACGAACATAGATACCCAGGCAACAATTCAAGTTTCTTCCCTTCTTTTTTTCCTGCCTGAACCATCAAATCAAAACAAGTACATAATACATAATAAGGACAATCAGGTACATCAACAAGATCATGCCACTATCAATAAACTCTCGCCACTATCATCGAGGGCGTGCAGCAACACTAAGTACCACTATGACATATCGAACTTTTTTTTCTCTTGCGTAGGCCAAGGTGGTACCCACAGCAGTATCACCACGAACAATTCATGCATTTGGCCGCGTCTGGCCCAGGTCACACAGTCTTCACACAGTTCGGAAACCACTCACGGAAGCAGTTCGTGGAGTCCTTCCATGGACTCCCACACAACAGAAAAATACACGTCGACTCGACGGAAGACGAAGAAGCCGCTCACGGTAGCAGTCCGTGGAGTCCCTACAGGGATTCCCACACAACAACAGACCAGAACACAATTTGTCGTCCCGACGAAATCTGACGCCCTTTCACACTCCAGCTCGTTGCTGACCACACACAGCCTCTTCATAGCCCCACTGGGCGGAGGCAGCGGTTGGGTTGCTGCTGCACCCCACACCCGGTTGGCAGTACACACACGATGTCTACCGACCACTCAGTCAGCCTCTCGACGCTCCCATGGGCCAGAGACGGCGGATGGACACGGGCTGCATCCCACACCCGGATGGCAGTCAGTTCCAGGTCGGACACGGGGGCTTCACCGATAACTGGGGAACTGATGGCTATCTTGATTATCTAGCCTACTTCCAATCTATTTATCGTTCTTGTTTGTCACTAGCAGTCACTTTTCACATAATACATTTCACTGGAAACGTGGGAAAGATGCCCATAGTAGAATCTGTAATGTTTCAATACAGTGGGTCCATTGCAATAGATTTTTTTTTTTTTCTGTGAGTAATACCATGATTGTTTACATTGAAGGAAAAGATTTCCACATGGAACCCTGTTTCAGAGTACCAAGAGTACAGTTATTAGATATATAAAGGGACGATTCCTTTTCATCCTAGTTTATCAAGAAAAGAATGTCTTCATCTTTTCACATCATCACTGGACGTGTTCAATTACATTTCAAGGAATGGTTTCCATTCGTCCCTTTTTATCAAGAAAAGAATGTTTATCATTATCATTAGACGTATCAACAACAGGAATCAGAATACATTTTCCAATAATCTATGTACAAGAACTTCCATCGCTCATTTCCAGAGCTGACCATCATTTGTATCATTATAATACTTAAGGGATAAGATACACAACACTAATGATACATTGATTTAATTAGAGTCCTTTTCCCCGAACACATAAGAATACACATTGTCACTCCATTCTTCACATCCACCTCTCGACTCATGCATTCACTAACTACACCTTCCTACTGTCACCCTATGTCTCGTCAGATCATAAGATATATCAAGGGAACAATTAGATATTTCAGGCCATTACTAAGAACTGGACAGTTCCCACACCTGTAGAAAAAAAAAAAGCTTCATAAGTAAAGACCCTAGCTTCCATTTAACTATGAAAACATACCTGACTGCCAGCGAGGACACACAATCTGTCACCCTTTGGCTCTTCTGAATAAGTTTCTCGGCCGGTAGCTCTGTGGAGACTGAAGGGAAGTCCTCGCTCCCCCCCACTTACACACAAATCGCAGGTGAGTAACTGCCAGTTAAACAGGTCAATCGGTTTTCAAGGTTTACTTGTTCCGGTCAAACGTGTCCCCTAAAAATGAGACTGGATGAAATGTCGTCCGTCACACATACCATACCATCCATACCATACCGTGCCACACCATGCCACACCATACCATACCATACCATACCGTACCGTACCGTACCATACCATACCATACCATACTATACCATACCATACTATATACTATACCATACCATACCATACTATACCATACCATACCATACCATAGCATACCATACCGTACCATACCATACCATACCATACCATACCATACCATACCTTACCATACCATATCATACCATTTTATTATTATTTAGAACTAAGAAGAATCAGCTCCGTACATCATCTTCTCCTACAGATGCTACAAAAACACGCATTTGTGCATGTGTCTTATCTAGAATAGATTACTGCAACTCACTTTTGGTCGGCCTTCCAAAATACCTGATAGAAAAATTACAGCGAATCCAAAATCATGCAGCCCGAGTCGTCTGTAGAGCAGGAAAATATGATCACATTTCGCCTCTACTTCACTCTCTTCACTGGCTATCTGTCTCAGACCGTATCTCGTACAAAATCTCAACTCTCACTTTTCTGCTCTCTTTGAAAATGGACCTTCTTATCTCTCAGATCTCCTTAAAATCTACAACCCCTCTCGACAACTACGCTCCTGTGCTGACGACCGCCTTCTACGAATCACTCGCCTCAGGACTACTACTGGCGAAAGATCTTTCTCTTTTCAAGCACCAGCGAAGTGGAACAGACTGCCAGGCTCTCTCAGACATTCAGATTCTATCTCTTCTGTCAAGTCTAAACTTAAAACCCATCTATTTTCTCATAATTAGTCAATGCTCTGGAGGAAGGGGGGAGGGAGGAAGGGGGGAGGGGGAGGGGGAGTGGGGGGTACAACCTAACTCATAGCCGTCTGGACCTTTCCAAATGTAGTGTATGAGTATGCTCTCTTTTACATGTATTTGTTGAATGATTGAACGTTATATGATTCAATTTTTGTAGTGATACTTGAAAAATAAGTGAATGTCATACTCGTAGGATTAGGATTTGTTAGTTATTGTAGTAACAGTATTTGTAGTTGGGTGTAAGGTGTACTATTGTATATGAGAAGGGTGAATGTAGTATGATTTTGTAAAGCGCTTAGAGAAATACGTTTTGATAAAGCGCTAGATAAGAACCATTATTATTATTATCATTATTATTATTATCATACCACACCGTACAACACCATACCACACCATACCATACCGTACCGTACCACACCACCATACCATACATACCATACCATACCATACCATACCATACCATACCATACCATACCATACTATACCATACCATACCATACCACACAATACCACACCGTACCATACCATACCATATCACACAATACCATACCATACCATACCAAACCATTACATACCACACACATAGCATACCATACCATACCATACTAAACCACACCACACAATACCACACCATACCATACCACACCCATACCATACCACACAATACCATACCACACCATACCATACCATACCATACCATACCACCACACCATACCACACATACCATACCACACCACACCATACCATACCACACAATACCATACCACACCATACCATACCATACCATACCACATCACACCATACCACCACACTATACCATATCACATCACCATACCATACCACATCATACCACATCACACTATACCATACCACACTACCACATCATACCACTCTATACCATACCATACCACCACCATACCACACTTTACCATACCACACTATACCACAGCATACCACTCTATACCATACCATACCACACTTTACCATGCCACACTATACCACAGCATACCACTCTATACCACACCATACCCACCACCATACCATACCATACCACACCATACCATACCACCACCATACCACACCATACCACACCATACCACACCATACAATACCACACCACATCACACCATACCACACTATACCATACCACACACTATACCACATTACCACTTTATACCATACATACATACCACACCATACCACACCACACCACACCACACCACACCATACCACACCGTACCATACCGTGCTTCAGCTGCAGTTGCAGCAGAGATTGACTCTGACCAGGAACGACAACTCTATGGGTATGCAGTAATAATAAAACTTCCCCGTCTTGTCCACGTTTTCTGATATCTGCTGTCACCGCAAGACTCGTGCGACAGGAACTCGTTCCTGTCCTTCATTGGTCAGGCAATTAGAATGACAGTTCCTTGTTTCTTTGCAGAGTAACAAGAAAGAAGGAAAGAAGCTTCGTCTCCCGTTATTCGTTTTAACCCCAGGAACTACAGTTACCTCCCTTCACTCCCTGGTTAAGCGTGGAACGTCGTCTGTTTACAAATGTTTGTATTCTAAACTAGAAAATATATCACATACAAATAACATGAAATCAAACAGAACTGCGTTGCAATTGTTCTAGTTAACATGTATTCAACACACACACTGAATCGAGAAATAGATGAACACAGGCGCGGGTAATCAGTCCTTTAGTCTTGAAACAGTCGACGAAGTTTCGGAAATTAGGTGACAAAACGAGAGAGAAAAAACTGTGAACTTTGCTTGATTGCTAATAAAGTGAGAACATCAATTTTCCTTGGGAGACGGAAACTTCTTTCAGTACCACATATAAGGGGCAGCACACAGGAGTTCCTGAACTTCTTAAGATGCTGTATTCTTTTATCACTGAGATGCTCATGAGGAAAAAAGACAGAAATTGGATACAAGATCGCAGATGCCATGAAGTTTTATATGTTCTGACTATTTATAAAGTACTGATCAGACGAACTACCTTTTGATACAGGGGACGGGCAGTGTACTGAATTAAAGAGCGGAGACCATTTTGTTCCGTGTCTTTCCTGTTACCTGGAAGATACGTTCACTGTCAGTTACAACTTGCTATGGCATTTGCTTTTCATCCCCATGGTAATGACTAGCTTAAAGGAACATCTAGCAGTCTGTCATCATTTTGTTTCTTCCACCAAGCCTTTTCAAAATATCTCGCTGAGCTATGTGCTGTGTGTGTGTGTGTGCGTGTGTGTGTGTGTGTGTGTGTGTGTGTGTGTGTGTGTGTATGTGTGTGTGTGTGTGTGTGTGTGTGTGTGTGTGTGTGTGTGTGTGTGTGTGTGTGTGTGTGTGTGTGTGTGTGTGTAGCAGATACCTCCTCCTTGTTTGCCTTAACCCCCCCCCCCTTCCTCCCCTGTCTTGTTTTCTTTTTCTCTGTCCCTCTCAACCTCCAGGAGCTTTTTTCACACTTCTCTCTTCCTAGTCTGTCCTTTCTATTCCATACTGCCTAGTCTGACCTTTCTATTCCATACTGCCTTGTCTGCCCTTTCTATTCCATACTTCCTTGTCTTCCCTTTCTATTCCATACTGCCTAGTCTGCCCTTTCTATTCCATACTTCCTTGTCTTCCCTTTTCTATTCCATACTGCCTAGTCTGCCCTTTCTATTCCATACTTCCTTGTCTTCCCTTTCTATTCCATACTTCCTTGTCTTCCCTTTCTATTCCATACTGCCTAGTCTGCCTTTCTATTCCATACTGTCTAGTCTGCCCTTTCTATTCCCAAACTGCCTAGTCTGCCCTTTCTTTTCCATACTTCTTGTCAGCCCTTTCTATTCCATACTGCCTAGTCTGCCCTTTCTTTTCCATACTTCCTTGTCTGCCCTTTCTATTCCATACTGCCTAGTCTGCCCTTTCTATTCCACACTTCCTTGTCTGCCCTTTCTACTCCGTACTTCCTAGTCTGCCCTTTTATTCAATACTTCCTTGTCTGCTCATTATATTCCATACTTCCTTGCCTGCCCTTTCTATTCTATACTGCCTAGTCTGCCTTTTCTATTCCATACTTCCTTGTCCTCCTTTCTATTCCATACTGGCTAATCTGTGCTTTCTATTCCATACTTCCTTGTCTGCCCTTTCTCTATTCCATACTTTCTTGTCTTCCCTTTCTATTCCATACTTCCTCGTCTGCCCTACTATTCCATACTTCCTTGTCTTCCCTTTCTATTCCATCCATACTTCCTCGTCTGCCCTACTATTCCATACTTCCTTGTCTGTCCTTTCTATTTCACACTTCTTGTCTTCCCTTTCTATTCCATACTTCCTCGTCTGCCCTTTCTATTCCACACTTCTTGAGTTCCCTTTCTATTCCATACTGCCTTGTCTGCCCTTTCTATTCCATACTTCCTTGTCTGCTCTTTCTATTCCATACTTACTTGTCTGCTCTTTCTATTCCATACTGCCTAATCTGCCCTTTCTATTCCATACTTCCGTGTCTGCCCTTTCTATTCCATATTCCCTAGTCTGCCCTTTCTATTCCATACCTCTTTGCCTGCCCTTTCTATTCCATACTTCCTAGTCTGCCCTTTCTTTCCACACTTCCTTGTCTGCCATAATTTATACACCCCCTTCATCCACCCCATTCATCCATTCCAACAACTCTCTATATCTGTTTCTCTGTCTCTCTCTGTCCCTCTCTCTATCTCTTTCTCTGTCTGTCTGTCTGTCTGTCTCTCTCTCTCTCTCTCTCTCTCTCTCTCTCTCTCTCTCTGTGTGTGTGTGTGTGTGTGTGTGTGTGTGTGTGTGTGTGTGTGTGTGTGTGTGTGTGTGTGTGTGTGTGTGTGCGCGCGCGCTCGCACAGACTGACTGACAGACAGACAAAGACAAATTCTTAGACAGAGAGACTGCGCAATACGGCCACTAACCATGGGGAGTTTCTAGGCAATATTTACATACATTAGAGGGATCCTGCCCTGGCAGTCTGAGCAGAAAATACCTGGACACTGGCTGATGTGCAGCAGCAGCAGCAAAGTTACTGCTAACCAACAACAACTCCTCGGGTATCTAGAAATGGACTTCCTAGACTATATGTCCGTGTTTTACTTTGTTCAACACGCCCGAGATGGAATCATGCCCAGTCTAAGCTAGTTCTCATCGTGTCGACTTCAGTCACGTGTCTGCCAGTTAGCCACCTCTTACTGTCGTTGAATAAAAACACACTGGAACTGTGTGGTCTGGAATGACTGTGAACAATGTGCGCCCTAACCCGGTCATCCATGACTCGTGTCACCATTTCAAAATGTCTGACGTTCAGGTCCTTTTTGGTCCTCTGCTCAGTGGCATCTTCAACATCAGCTGAGCAGAAACAACATCATGTCCAGCCACAACCAAGACGACTGCTGTCCCCATTCCAGGAAAAAAAACCCAAGTGATCATCGAAAAGAGGGATACAGAACGGCCCAGACCTCAGTACTTGTTCACCAATCCACACCCCGATGTCTCCTGCCCCTGCATCTCTTCCACAGTGAAGTTAGAACACCTCCTCTGGCTCTGACAGTCCTTCAGAGCCTACGAATGGAGGACACGTCTGGTGCACGCACTTCTGAGACCTGTGGGCGTTTGCCTGAGGGCTGCCGCGAAATTGGGGCCTCTGGCGGGCCTGTGTGAGCCAGCCATGAAGACGACGGAGAACACCCTAACGGATAGCTGTTTGCCATCTCTCCGCATCGGCAGATGACGCACTTCTGATGTGTTTTGTTCATAACCTCAACACACGAGTACAGGAACGACGTTTACAGCAACATGTGTAGCACTGACACAACATTTGACACTGGCTTAACGTTGCCAGTTTCAGATTATAATTAGCTCATAGCCTAGCCGACCACACATAATACACCATGGCTACAAACATGTACAACAGTAAAGTCACAACTCAAATGCAGCACGTGATATGTGTGCATTTGCAACAAACAGTAACTATGCGAATCGTTCATATCCTATAGGAAGACGAATCAGACCGTTTTTTGATAACGTCTGCCTTTCTGCGTGTTTTTTTTCACACCCTCTTTACAAAGACGTGGCACATGAATGACATATTTGCAAACTAAGACTGCAGAATAGCGCACCTCCCGAAGGCTACAGTCTGACTGCCCAGAAGACAGCGGTACAGGCTGTGTTATAACTGAGGACAACCGAGCTCTACTTCCTCGATACCTCAGTGGGATTCACGTGGACAGAAACCTTCTGCAGGTAGGATTTGGTTCTGCTCTCGCTGTTAGGTAACGGTTGTCTGCCCTCTTTGGCCTATCGGTCTCCCCCCCCCCCCCCCCCCCTTCCCTCCCCTAGGTATTGATTGTCTGCCCTCTTTGGCTATTCGTCCCCATCTTCATACACCCTTTTTCAAGTCGGTTTTTTTCTTTAGTCAACAGATCATGGTATGTGTGTGGGCTGCAGGAGGGGCTTTTTTCTTTAGTCAACAGATCATGGTATGTGTGTGGGCTGCAGGAGGGGCTTTTTTCTTTAGTCAACAGATCATGGTATGTGTGTGGGCTGCAGGAGGGCTTTTTTTCTTTAGTCAACAGATCATGGTATGTGTGTGGGCTGCAGGAGGGCTTTTTTCTTTAGTCAACAGATCATGGTATGTGTGTGGGCTGCAGGAGGGCTTTTTTCTTTAGTCAACAGATCATGGTATGTGTGTGGGCTGCAGGAGGGCTTTTTTCTTTAGTCAACAGATCATGGTATGTGTGTGGGCTGCAGGAGGGCTTTTTTCTTTAGTCAACAGATCATGGTATGTGTGTGGGCTGCAGGAGGGCTTTTTTCTTTAGTCAACAGATCATGGTATGTGTGTGGGCTGCAGGAGGGCTTTTTTTTCTTTAGTCAACAGATCATGGTATGTGTGTGGGGGCTGCAGGAGGGCCCAGAATGCGCACTCCCCTGCTGTCACCTTTGACCTCTCAGGCCAAAAGGAGTTCTTGATGTATGGGCCATGACCTGTGGTATTACAGAACACCAAAAGTCCTCGTTAGTTGTATTGTTGGTTCCTCCCCTCTATCCCCTCCCAAAACTGTCAAAGTAACCTATTACAAGAATAAACTACTATTTCACTGTACCTTTAATCACTCGATCCTGACCCCTGTTTCCTTTCGAGCTTCGAAAAGAAAAAAAGTGTTGTGATCCATAATTAGGAAAAAGGAACCCTGAGCAGGACTGTCTTGTTCAACCTCGCCTTGTTCCATTAATCCATAATAAGGTAAAGGAACCTTGAGCAGGATTTTCTTGTTCAACCCGCCTTGTTGGTATGATCCATGATTAGGAAAAGGCAACGATGGGAATCGAACCACTACCTCCCAGCCAACAAGCGCGCGACATTGACGACTGTAACATCGCGACCAAATATTTGTAGGCGTAAGTACGCTCAAACAATTGTTTTTCCATCCCGGAAATAGACATGTTCACTGCGAATCTCCTGGAAATTGCAACAATGGAACACATCAAAGCGCTTGTTTACTACTCCACGTGCTATCATAGACAGGGTAACAAACAAAAAAAAAAAAACATTTGGAAAACATCATCTTCTTGTAATTAAACAGACAAAGACAAAGAACATATGAAACAACTGGCGTTGAAGGCGTGGAATCGATTACTGTCTCTTCCTGCCAATTGCCATCTCTTTGCACGACATACAGACAGACAGACAGACAGACAGATAGGGGAGGGGGGGGGGTCGGACGGACGGACAGATAGTCAGACAGATAGATCGGTAAACAGATAGATACATGGGCAGATAGATCACTTTTAATCTCATATTCAAAAGACTGGACTCCAACACCCTAAACGGTTCGCGCCGTAACACACTCAATGTAAAACCAACCTGGGGCTAACGCCTTCTATCTGCAGAGATGGAGTGATGGAAACATCAAAATCTCTCCCACGAATTTTTTTTTTTTTTAATGTTTGCTCCACTTTGTGGAGCTCACTTGCATTCAAGACAAACGCGCGCGGGAAGGAATCATTTTCCAGTGGGCCCTCTGTTTCCTCCATTTTTCCAGTGGGCGCTCTGTTTGCTCCATGATTCCAGAGGGCGCTCTGTTTGCTCCATGAGTCCAGAGGGCGCTTTGTTTGCTCCATGATTTCAGTGGGCGCTCTATTTTCTCCATGATTTCAGTGGGCGCTCTGTTTGCTCCATGATTCCAGTGGGCGCTCTGTTTTACTGCTCCAATACTCCAGTGAGCGCTCTGTGTACTGCTCCATAATTCCAGTGAACGCTATGTTTACTGCTAAAATATTCCAGTGGGTGCTCTGTTTATTGCTCTGCTATTCCAGTGAGCGCTCAGTTTATTGCTCTATTATTCCAGTGAACGCTCTGTTTACTGCTCTCCAATATTCCAGTGAGCGCTCTGTTTACCACTCCAACACTCCAGTGAGCTCTATGTTTACTGCTCCAACATGCCAGTGAGCGCTCTGTTTACTGCTCCATGATTCCAGTTTTGAGCTCTGTTTGCACCATAATTCCAGAGGGCGCTCTGTTTACTGCTCATAATTCCAGTGGGCGCTCTGTTTGTTCCATGATTCCAGTGAGCGCTCTGTTAGCTGCTCCAAAATTTCGGTTTGAGCTCTGGTTGCTCCATAATTCCAGTGGGCGCTCTGTGTACTGCACCAATATTTCCAGTGAGCGCTCTGTTTCCTCCAACATTCAAGTGAGCACTCTGTATACTGCTCCATAATTCCAGTGGGCTCTTTGTTTGCTGCTTCATAATTCCATTGGGTGCTCTGTTTACCCTATAATTCCAGTGGGCGTTCTGTTTACTCCATAATTTCAGTGGGCGCTGATTGTGGGCGCTCTGTTTACAGCTCCATAATTTCAGTGAGCGCTCTGTTGGCTGCTCCATAATTCCAGTGGGCGCTCTGTTTGCTGCTCCTTAATTTCAGAAGGCGTTATGTTTGTTGCCCTGTGAATCCAATGGGCGCTCTGTTTGGAGTTTAATATTTCTTGAAGACGCTCTCTTTGCAGCTTCGTTATTCCAGTGTGCGCTCTGTTGCTGCTCCATAATTTCAGTGGCAGCTCTGTTTTGCTTCTTAATTCCAGTGAGCACTCTGTTTGCTGTTCCATGTTTCATGAGACGCTCTGTTTGCAGCTCCATATTCCAGTGAGGGCTCATATTGTGCATTATATTCTGCTAGTGCTAATGCCATGAAACCTCTTGCCAGCATCAACAAATGAGCACTTAAAGCAGTTCTTTTAAAATCGTCTAGTCTTAGTGAAGGGGATTATACTAAAGCAGGGACTCTTCCACTAAAAGAAATGTTTACTGTCAACAATTGTTTGCTCATGCAAACAATTGCGCCTGGTTAAGCTCCACAAATTCTTCAGTCTCTTGATTTTTCTTGATTTCCTGTTCTGCGGGCAGTTTGGTTTGTTCTGTTCCAGAGCTCGTTGTTGTTGATGGTGTCTGGCCATGGGATGCGGAGAATCTTGCGCGGGCATTTGTTGATGAACACCTGCACTTTCTTGGTGGTGGCAACTGTAGTTCTCCAGGCTCCTGCTCCGTGCAATAGAACTGCTTTGATGTTGGTGTTGAAGAGCCTGACTTTGGTGTGACTGACAGTTCCTTGGAGCTCCAGATGTTCCGTAGCTGTGCGAACGCAGCCCTGGCCTTTCCGATCCTTGTTCTGACGTCGTCGGCGTCTGTGCCCCCCTGCTTGTCGATGACACTGCCTAGATAGGTAAAGGGGGGCGCTCTGTTTTTGCTGCTCCATAATTCCAGTGGATGCTCTTTGATGCTCTACAATTCCAGTGGGCGCACTGTTTCCTGCTCCGTAATTCCAGTGGGCGCTCTGTTTGCTGCTCCATGATTCCAGTGAGCGCTCTGTTTGAAGCTCCATATTCCAGTGAGCGCTCTGTTTGCTCCAGTATTCCACTGGGTGCTCTGTTTCCTGCTCCGTAATTCCAGTGGGCGCTATGTTTGCTGCTCCATATTCCAGTGAGCTCTGTGTGTTCTCCATAACTCCAGTGAGTGCTCTGTTTGCTGCTCCATAATTCTGGTGGGTGCTCTTTGCTGCTCCATAATTCCAGTGGGCGCTCTGTATGCTCCATAATTCCAATGGGCGCTCTGTTTTACTGCTCCAATATTCCAGTGGGTGCTCTGTTTCCTGCTCCGTATTTCCAGTGGGTGCTCTGTTTGCTGCTCCGTGATTCAGTGGGCGCTCTTTTTGCAGCTCCAGATTCCAGTGAGCTCTCTGTTTGCTTCATATTCCAGTGAACGCTCTGTTTCCTCCATGATTCCAGTGAGCGCTCTGCTCCATAATTCCAGTGAGCGCCTCTGTTTGCTGCTCCATAATTCCAGTGGGCGCTCTGTTTGCTGCTCCTTAATTTCAGTGGGCGTTCTGTTTGTTGTCCTATGAATCCAGTGGGCGCTCTGTTTGGATTTGAATATTTCTCGAAGACGCTCTGTTTGCAGCTTCGTTATTCCAGTGTGCGCTCTGTTGCTGCTCCATATTTCATGAGACGCTCTGTTTGCTGCCCCCATAAT
>JADBJO010006059.1:65000-72500 GCA_016801955.1 Conus betulinus
GCCTCTTTTGACAAATTTAAGGAATACTACAAAAGAAAGTGTTCTCCCCCCGAATACACAAACCCGACTCTTCTAAACTTTGTTGCACGAACTCTCGAGCAAGTAATCTTTTAAAAAGGGCTTCCTCAGTAAACCAGTAAACCGTAATACAAACATAGGATTATATTCAAAGACACAGTAAACAACTTCTCTCCTTATTATTTCGGTTAAAAATAAATGCATTCCGAACAAAGTATGTCAAGAATATTCCATGTGCTTGCGGCGCCCTTGATAATTGTACAACAACACACGTTCTATACTTTTGTCCCTACTTTGATTCCGATTTGTCAGAATTTAGAAAGGATGCTTCAAAGTGCATATTCCAGGATACCATGTCTCTCTTAAATTTTGTACGAATTTTGTTAAGCCCAGTTGGCTCAATCCTGTAATTGCTGTTTCATGATTTTATTTTGTATAGTTTGTTTTTACTTTTGATGTTTTTGTTTTTGGTGTGTTTTTTTTTAAATAGTTTAATTCTTACTTAGAGTTTCTCCTCATCACACATACACGCACACACGCACACGCACACGCACGCACGCACGCGGGCGCGCACTCACGTACGCACGCTGCACGCACACACACACACACACACACACACACACACACACACACACACACACACACACTTGTCTAATATCACATTTGGTGAAAAGACGTTAAATTGAAGAACAACAACAACAACAACAACAACACAACAACACACACACACACACACACACACACACACACACACACACACACACACACTGAAAATAGAGTTCAGCCAACACAGCCAGTGTTCTACTTGTCCAGAGCCGACAGTCGATGAACAACAGGGTCTTGCATGTGTGTCTCTCCCCAGCCAAACGCGCTCACCTTGCCAAAATAAAATCAATATAGAAATGTTCAAAGACTCCCTTAAAATGAAGCTTATTCCATAAGAAATACAGACAAACGCAGATGAATTATTAGCGTTTTAGTTCCTGGATATTATGGTGACACAGCATGCATTGTCACAGACACAAATAGAATGGATGAAAAAAAAGATGTTTTAATATAATTGACAGAAAAGAAAAGGGCAGTGACGAAATGAAAGGGGCGATTACATATAGCATCCTGCAAAACAAGGAAAGGAACCATTGACGTTAAAGATGGGAAAGAAGGAGTGTGAAGAAACAAACGCTAAGAAATTACCACAATGCATTCATGACACATTATCTGGGCACAATAACATCAATGACTTATTGTTCAGCATTTTATATATATATATATATATATATATATATATATATATATATATATATATAGTGAAGGGTTTTCATATTTATGATATACATTTTCCCATTTACTTCGTTTTTTTTTTTCCAAATCTTTGCCAAACCATTCTATCTATGATGGAAGAATTGTTAACCTGCACTTGTTTTCCCCCACTACTTAATTGTTCAGCACTATATTGTTTGGTCAATCAGTGGGTGATTTGCATCTCTTACGAGATCCAGGGAAGGTTGTTCTGCACAATTCTTAGCCGCTGACAATGCTTGGGTTATTGAACAGCAGAGCTGACCACTCAGACTGTTCCGTATCTTTTGATCTCCCCTGCATCCTTGAATGGATCCTCGAGCATAGGCTCAAAGATTATCCCTTACATTTTATACTGTTTGCGTAATATTTTTAGTTTTCAGCAACTTTTTTCCTCTCCACACTTTCGTTTTGTTTAATTCTACTGCCTTTCGCTGGCTCCTTTGTGGGTGCTGTTGGATTCTTTTTCGAACCCTTGGCGGTCGGAACACCACAGAATTATGGACTGTGGTGTGTCTCTATCTGACGCCAAGAGCACAGACACAATCAGTCGTGTCTTCTTGATGAGTCCGATCCAGCGGACGAAAGGCCTCGGAGCAGGCGATACATAAAGGCCTTGGAGCAGGCTCGGAGCAGGCGATACATAAAGGCCTTGGAGCAGGCGATACATATAGAAAGGCCTCGGAGCAGGCGATACATATAGATCTGTCTTCAAGAGAGATTGCGATAGTTTCTTCATGCAGCTAGTGAAGGGTTTTCATATTTATGATATACATTTTCACATTTTTTTTTTTTTCCAAATCTTTACCAAATCATTTCTATAACGATGGAAGAATTGTCAACCTGCACTTGTTTTCCCCCACCACTTAATTGTTCAGCTATATATATATGTGTGTGTGTGTAATGCTTTTTTCAGCGATGGAACAATGAATTTGATGTTGTTTTACACTGCTTTAAAGATAAACGATGAGATATGTAGACATGGGTGACATTTTCTTTTCACGATACAATAGTTGACAGAAAGAAACGCAACCAAACTACAAATCACCACGCAAACTGGAGTGCAAGATGACGATTTTTTTATGCAAGATACAAAAAACAGACGAGCGAATCTTCATTGTTATATCTTCCACACACGTCAGAAATAATAGGCATGGAAACTGCTTGCTTGTCAACCCAAGAATGATCCGACCTCTACAGTGCGGAGTTTCTCTTGAGAATGATCCGACCTCTGCAGTGCGGAGTTTCTCTTGGAAGCCAGATTTCCGTAAGCTACTGACTACACTGCACCCTTTTCAGTCTTGGAGAGGCAAGCTTCCCCCATAACGTTTTCATATGACACGATGAGTTGTCAGAATGTGTGTGGAGAACCCTAAGTGGAGAGTCACTCTTCCGGGTGACTTCTGGATAGGTTGACCATTGTGGAAGGTGCGCTGTTCACTCTCCTACCGTCCAGTTCACCCAGGAAACCACGCTTCCATGCTCCTGATGCCACAGCTATTCAAGACATGAGTTGTGGCCTCCTGCCGTGTGGAACGTCATGCTGGAGCTTCTGGTGGTGCAGTGCTTCCTCTGGCTGTGCAAAACCTGCAGTCTCTTGGAGTATTTGGGTAGCGTGTCCATGTTGTGGGAGTATTTGGTAGAGTGTCTATGCTGGTGGAGTAGTTGGTAGCGTGTTCATGTATTCCTGTGTTGGTGGGGTATTTGGTATAGCGTGTCCCTGTGTTCCCAGTGTCGGAGGAGTATTTGGTAGCGTGTTCATGTGTTCCTTCTCTGTGCTGGCAGAGTATTTGATAGCGTGTCCATATGTTCCCTGTGTTGGCAGAGTATTTGGTAGAGTGTCCATGTGTTCCCCGTGTTAGCGAAATATTTGGTAGAGTGGCCATGTGTTCCTTTTCTGTGTTGGTGGAGTATTTGGTAGCGCGTCCATGTGTTCCCTGTGTTGGCTGAGTATTTGGTAGCGTGTCTATGTGTTCCTTCCCTGTGTTGGCGGAGTATTTGGTAGCGTGTCTATGTGTTCCTTCCCTGTGTTGGCGGAGTATTTGGTAGCGTGTCTATGTGTTCCTTCCCTGTGTTGGGCGCAGTATTTGGTAGCGTGTCTATGTGTTCCTTCCCTGTGTTGGCGGAGTATTTGGTAGCGTGTCTATGTGTTCCTTCCCTGTGTTGGCGGAGTATTTGGTAGCGTGTCTATGTGTTCCTTCCCTGTGTTGGCGCAGTATTTGGTAGCGTGTCTATGTGTTCATTCCCTGTGTTGGCGGAGTATCTGGTAGCGTGTCTATGTGTTCATTCCCTGTGTTGGCGGAGTATCTGGTAGCGTGTCTATGTGTTCCTTCCCTGTGTTGGTGGAGTATCTGGTAGCGTGTCCATGTGTTCCCTGTGTTGGTGGAGTATCTGGTAGCGCGTCCATGTGTACCCAATGTGTTGGCGGAGTATTTGGTAGCGTGTTCATGTGTTCTTCCCTGTGTTGGCGGAGTATCTGGTAGCGTGTCCATGTGTCCATTGACTGTGATTGACTGGTGGACTGTCCATTGACTGTGATTGACTGTGGGGTGACTGTCCATTGACTGTGATTGTGATTAACAAGGGACTGACTGTGATTGACTGTGGACCTGTGTTGGTGGAGTATTTGGTAGCGTGTCCATGTGTTCCCCTGTGTTGGTGGAGTATCTGGTAGCGTGTCCATGTGTTCCCTGTGTTGGTGGAGTATCTGGTAGCGTGTCCATGTGTCCCTGTGTTGGCGGAGTATCTGGTAGCGCGTCCATGTGTTCCCTGTGTTGGTGGAGTGTTTGGAAGCGTGTCCATGTGTTCCCTGTGTTGGTGGAGTATCTGGTAGCGTGTCCATGTGTTCCTTCCCTTGTTGGCGCTGCTGTGCATAAACTCAGTTCATGTTCCACCATTTGTCTGCCTTGACAAAGCAGATGATGCATGCATGATTCTGAACACCTGAGTCTAATCTGTTCAAAACCTAACCGTAAGAAAGTATGATGAATGTATTTGGCTTTAACTATTTTCATTTATTTATTTTTTTTTTATTCATTCATTCATTCATTCATTCATTCATTCATCCATTCATTCTTCTATTTAGTTATCTATTTATTCATTTGTTTATGTGTTTACCTGTCTATTTCTATTTTGTTTTTTCTTTATTTCCTCATTTGTTTTTGTTTTTATGTTTATTAATTTATTGATCGATCGATTAATTGATTGGTTGGTGAATTCATCGATCCATTGATTGATTGATTGATCGATCGATTGATCGATTGATCTGTTTGTTTATTTATTCATTTATTTGTTTGCTTATGTTCATGTATGTATGTATGTATGTATATTCGTCCATATTATGTGTGTATGAATGTATGTACGTACGTACGTACGTACGTACATATGTATGTATGTATGTATTCCTGATTAGGTAATTACTCTATATCTATCCATCAATTGTATTAATGTTAATAACAGGATTTCATGAATGAAAACTTCCATGGAAATGGTGAAAATGGATGGATAGTCAATATTTGTATCTTGTTTTTGGACAAAATCAAACTACTACGATCAGAATTTTCTGTTTGACAATATTTCAGTGTTGAAAACAGTATCCGATGCCATATACATTCCAACAATAGTCCATGCACTATCAATCCACAGTCAATGGACATTCAATGCACGGTCAAGGACAGCCAATTGACGCTCAATCCAAAGTCAACCGACAGTCAATTCAGTCAGTGGACAGTCAACGCACAATCAAAGGACAGTTAGTCCACAGTCAACCACAGTTAATGGACAAATAGAAAAATCAATGGATAGTCATAGGACAGTCAGTCCACAGTCAATAGACAGTCAATCCACAGTCAGTGGACTGTCAAATTACAGTCAATTTGCAGACAGTCCACAGCCAATGGACAGTCGCTCCACAGTCAATCACAGTCAACTGACAGTCAGTCCCCTTGTCAATCACAATCGCAGTCAATGGACAGTCACTCCACAGTCAATCACAGTCAATGGACAGTCACTCCACAGTCAATCACCGTCAATGGACAGTCAATCACAGTCAATGAACAGTCATTCCACAGTCAATCATAGTCAAAGGACAGGCAATGAACAGTCAGTCCACAGTCAATCACAGTCAATGGACAGTCAGTCTACAGTCAACGCAGTCAATCCACCGTCAATTGATAGTCAACCCAGTCAGTTCACGGTCATTGGATGGTCAGTCTACTGTCAATACACAGTCAATCCACCTTCCGTGTTGACAAAAAACACCATGTCGGTATTTGGTAAAAGGTGATCTTTTTATATGTAAATGAAGAATGGTTTTATGGGAGCAGTGACGTCAAGGTATGACAATGTTTTAAAGGGGCAATGACGTCAAAATATGACAGTGTTTTATAGGAGCATTGACGTCACGGTGTGACAGTGTGTGCGAGGTGAGGGCTGACGTGTGTTTTTGACTATCCAAGGCCTGGGATCAAACACACACCAGGAAGAAGAAAAAGAGAGGTATAAATTTCCTGATTTTCAGAGAACAAAAATATATACTGACTTTTGTATTTTGTGTAGATTGTTCGATTTACAAGCACAGCCGAACTTAGCATTCAAAACCCAACTGTGAGGAATCTGCTACAGCAACGAAATGTTGAAAGGTCACTTTTTCACTGCTCAACGCTTCTTGTCATCTTGAACAAAAAAAAGCCTGACTGGACTGGTCGATAGCCCCCGCTGTTAACAGCATAGATAAAGTGTGTCAACTATTGGCTTGATTTAACTGTTTTTCCTGTCTCCGTTGTTTAAGCAGACATACACAATATTGGTACTTCAGCTGAAACAGGGAGAACTGCGCATTTTGTGAAAAGCATTCTTTCTTTCTATGGATTTGGGATTGTACAGATCCGATTATTGCATAGTTGTAGAAAATACTGGCCGTTCCTCTCCAACAAGACCGGCATTTTCATCTGGAAGTGTTTCGCTTCGAAATGTTTCCCTTTTTCAAGTGCGAGAATGTTTATCAGTACTCACTAATGATTGGTATCGAATTAGTTTAACCCTTTTTGACCAACAGGTTGTACCAGTGACTTATGGTAGTGGTCTGATATGCCTTTGTGGTCCCATCGCTCTGCATGCCTTGCCTCCCCTGATGGCAGGCTTCACGGTGGTTAGGGAAGTGGTACACGCCATCTGACATAATGAACCATCTGGTTTCTTTGAGGGAAAAAAAATGAAATAACTTCATTTTTGATACGTCTTCTCATCTTTCCAAACGAGTGTGACACCGAGAATGATACACGTGTACCTACCGAGTTCTCATGATACATGTACACCTACCTAGTCATCATGATGCATGTACACCTACCGAATTATCATGATACATGTATACCTACCGAATTATCATGATACATGTATACCTACCCGAATTATCATGATACATGTATACCTACCGAATTATCATGATACATGTATACCTACCGAATTATCATGATACATGTATACCTACCGAATTATCATGATACATGTATACCTACCGAATTATCATGATACATGTATACCTACCGAATTATCATGATACATGTATACCTACCGAATTATCATGATACATGTATACCTACCATGTATATACCTACCCACCTAGTTATCATGTAAGTTCACAGTAAGTTCATAGCTGACATGGGCAACAAACCTGGCCCTTGCCTTTGCCATAGGAAATAAAGCAGAGACATCGGGCATTCCCAATATCACAGAGAATCTGAATTTTTCCTCGCACTAAGCGGAGCAAGCAGACTTTGTGGTGACTCGTATTGTTAGTGATTTTCCAGAGGCGGGTAGAAATGCCCAGAGAAAAGGGATATCGGAGGATAACCACTATAGGGAAATGCCTATTGACCAGGGTAACCATCCCAGGGAAATGCCTATTGACCAGGGTAACCATCCCAGGGGAAAGACTATTGACCAGGGTAACCATCCCAGGGAAAAGACTATTGACTAGGGTAACCATCCCAGGGAAAAGACTATTGACCAGGGTAACCATTCCAGGGAAAAGACTATTGACCAGGGTAACCATCCCAGGGAAAAGACTATTGACCAGGGTAACCATCCCAGGGAAAAGACTATTGACTAGGGTAACCATCCCAGGGAAAAGACTATTGACCAGGGTAACCATCCCAGGAAAAAGACTTGACCAGGGTAACCATC
>JADBJO010006059.1:80000-82500 GCA_016801955.1 Conus betulinus
GCGCGCGCGCGTACTCACATAAGACATTCTTACTAAACAAAATAACATACATGTGCATTTCATGTACAAAAACACTTCGTAATAGTCAGGTGCATACATAAGGCAAAGAGGGTGGTGGGTGGTTGGTGGTGGATTTATGGTGGAGTATGCAAGTACTGGCACATAAGATGGTTGAAATAATGGTGTTTGAAGGTTGCTATGCATTGGCGTTGTTTGGTTGATTCAGGGAGCGAGTTCCATTGACGGGAACCTGAATATGTTAAACTGGATTTGAA
Source organism: Conus betulinus (assembly GCA_016801955.1). Classification (NCBI taxonomy): domain Eukaryota; kingdom Metazoa; phylum Mollusca; class Gastropoda; order Neogastropoda; family Conidae; genus Conus; species Conus betulinus. The sequence continues at coordinate 80,276 of JADBJO010006059.1, forward strand.
TAAGTCAATTCTAGGAACAGGGACATGTAGTTTGTGTAGAGTCCTTGAGGAATTTATTGAGAATCTGTGAACTAATGTTGAGGGTGCCTTCCCAGACACAATCTTGTGCATTATGATCCCTTTGTTGTGTTCTAATCTCAGCCTTAAGGGGAGAACTTGAATCTTTTTTATAGTCCGAGTCCAGAAGACTACTGCTTTTTAGGAGGACTAATTTGAGTGCTCGCTTGTGTAGGCTTAACAATGGTTTGATGGTGTTAGTGCTAGCACAATCCCATAGAGTAGATCCATAGTCTATGTATGATTGAGTATGAGATTGGAAAAAGAGCTTGCGTGAATGCAGGTCGAGGAAGCGTTTGATTTTGGAGAGTTGATAAATTTTCTGTGAAACTTTTTTGCATAGTGAGGTTATGTGAGCTTGCCAACTCATATTATTACTATTATTAATTGTTATTCCTAGCACTTTGAGGTATTAAACCTGTTCAACGGGATTTTTAAGATGTACAGGGGAAACTGAATAGTGAGATTTTGTCTTTTTGCCTGGTTGTGATGAGCATGGATTTTAGTTTTTTTAGGGTGAAGCGACATGTGATTTAGCTCAGTCCCATTTGACGGGGTCATTCGCACTTTATTGTAAGGTTTGTACAAGAACAGTAACATCAGAATGATTTGTGTGTATTTTTGTATCATCAGCAAAGAGTTCACCGGTGGCTGTGATATGGAGAGGTAAATCACTGATTTAAATTGTGAACAGTAAGGGACCCAGGATAGAGCCTTGTGGGACGCCATAGGAAAGTGAAATAAGAGAGTAAGTTGTATAATTTTTACACATTGTTGTCTATTTGTGAGATATGAGTGAAAAAGCGTAAAAGTTTTTGTGGATAAGCCATACAATTTTAATTTTCTAAGAAGAAGGTTATGGTCTATTACATCAAATGCTTTTTTGAAATCAATGAATAGGACACCACAATATCTGTTGTTGTTAATTCTATTTAGCCAGTCATCAACCAGGTTGATTAGGGCTGAGTGGCATGAATGGTTGTGTCGAAACCCGGACTGTCTTGGATGAAGCAAGTGGTATGTATTAAGGTGGTGTAATGTGTGTTTGTGTATGTGTTTTCCAAAGGTTTGGAAATAGTGGAAATGATTGAGATTGGTCTGTAGTTTGCAGGGTCTGAGCTGTCACCTGCTTTGTAGATAGGTATGACTTTCGCCTTTTTGAAACTATCGGGAAAATGATTTTTTGTCGACGTATAAATTGAAGACGTATGTTAACGTATCTGTAATTGCTGGAGCTGATAGTTTGAGGATTTTGCCGTCTAGGCCATCCACCCTGCAGGTACCTGACTGTTTTAGGTGCGTTAGGTAGTGATAAACTTCAAAAACTGTTATTGGTGGAATATAAAGTTCAGACTTGATGTTTTAATCTTGGCAATATTGTTTCAGTTTTTGAAGATCATTTGATATGGATGAATCTGTCGTGACAATTTTATTGGCAATAGTGCAAAAGTGTGTGTTCAGCTGTTCGACAGAGATGTCTTTAATTACAGTTGATTTTGAAGATTGATTGTTTGTAAGCTCGTTAATTGCTGTCCATAGCAATTTTGGGTTATATTTTGATGATATTTGTTCTCGATAATATTTCGTTTTTTCTCTGCGCTTCTCTGAATGTATTGCATTTCTCAGTTTTCTAGATTCCTCTTCATAGCCATGTTGTTTAAGCATATCTCTAAGGTAACCTGCCTCCTGTAACTCTTTAGTGTACCATGCCGGCTTAGGAGCATGTCGTACTGTAATCGTTTTTATCATAAATTTCAGTAAATGTTTTGATCCAAAATTCTACTGCAAGATCTGGATTAGTTAGTTGAAAACTGAAGAGAAATTTGAGTTGAGCAAGTCATGTAGAAAGTCTTGGTTGTTAAACCTTGTAAGCAACGGTAGGTCATTGTCTTGTGTCCCGTTTTGGGAATTTTTACTCCTTTTTTGGACCATGTGACACAAACTGGATAATGATCGCTACAGTTTAGAACAGGGACGTAGACTTCTGTTATTTTAGTTTTATCTGAAACATAAATATGGTCGATAAGTGTCTTGGAGTTTGGTGTGATTCTCGTTTGGAGATTCGATGAGCTGATGCAGATTGAATAGACTGAACGCTTGGGTCCATTGGTTTTGTACTTTCAGAAGGTCTATGTTAAAGTCTCCAAGTAAAATGATTTCCTTGGATT
>JADBJO010006059.1:87500-95000 GCA_016801955.1 Conus betulinus
ACACACACACACACACACACACACACACACACACACACACGCACACACACACACACACACATGCACATTCATACACACGTGTGACCCAAGTCAAAAACTGACCTGTCCTTAGGAGCCTCATCAAAGAGGACGAAGGCCTCAGGATCACAACCAGGACCGAGCAGCTGCATCAGATTGGAAACATCCATATTGACGTTATGAAGGTCACAGCTGTGACGCTGAATGCTTCCAGCTGCTGCTGCTGCTGCTGCTGCTGCTGCTGCTGTCCCCAGCATTGTGGCCAGCTGCTCCTCCACCAAGATGGTCACTGCTTTATTGTCGGAATGACTAACAACAATCACCCTTTTACCTCGCCTCGCCCACTGCAGGGCCTTCAATACCAGCACTACGGTTTTTCCGGTGCCTGGCGGACCCTGCAGGTACAGGTATTGTGGCTCTGGCAGCATGTTGAGCAGACCCACTTGTTGGGGCGTGAGGACGAGGGAGGAGAAGCGCAGGGCAGCTTCGGCCACAGCCTCTCCAAAGGTCCTCAGCACCTTGCTTGGTTGGCCAGCTGTGGGGGATGTCGACCGTACTGGCCGGTCCACAGAACCTGTTACAGTCCACACACACACACACACACACACACACACACACACACATACACACACAATCTGAGAGAGAGACAGACAGACAGACAGACAGACGGACAGATAGACAGACAGACAGACAGACAGACAGAGAGACAGACAGAGAGATAGAAAGAGAGAGACGGCAATTGAATATGACTGTGTTTCTACACCTAGAAACATGGAGAATTCTGGTCATTCTCAGATACTTTGACCTGAGATCAGCTCCATGCTTTAAATTCTGCTTATCAAAGATTTTCTCTTGCTTTTTTTCTTTTTTTTTTTTTCCTTTTTTCTTCTTCTTTTTTTTTTTCTCTTTCTTTTCTTTTTTTTTCTTTTTTCTTTTTCTTTTTTTTTTTCTCTTTTCTTTTTTTTTTTTTCGCCTGTTTGTCTACACTTCGGAGTTCCCAGTTTGCAGAAAGTAGGCAACATATATGGGGTCTGTGTCTCTCAGGCACAGGCGTGGTCTTGTTCCACTGAGGCAGAAAGAGTAGTTTTAAAACATAGGAGGCGGTCCCTGAAGAAGCCTTCCAGAGCTAGTGAACTATTGGAAATGAAAGAAACGAAATGGAAAAATAAAACAAACAAAAAGAGAAAGCCATCCTGGGAAAGGATGTTGAAAGTTTACTACTATTTCTACTATCTCTTTTTGAGCTCTTCCACCTGTCTATCAATCCTAGCAGGACTGTACAGAAGTATGCGTTGAAAATCCCTTCCAGGGATCTAGGTTAACCACCATATCTACAATACTGAAAACTACTTCTGCTACTTTAATAAAAATTGTAGAGACCCATAGTGAATAGTGGTGCCATTTGAATTGGTAGGGTGTTGAGTCCGTTTTTAGTACTGGAACAGAAAGAGATGGTCAATGACAGCCAGAAGTGTACCGGTGTTTGTAAATTCCCCAAATGCCAATAATTGACTATGTGGCAGAAGCTCACTAATTTGACCAATCCTCCATTTTGAAGCAGAATGTGTAGTAGTACTAGTAAAATAGAATTGTTTCAAGTTTGCAACAATATACACCTATGCGCTTTTTACAGTACATTTTCAGATTCATTTGACGCAGTTTGTAAGATGAGGTAGAGAGAGAGAGAGAAACAGAGAGAGAGAAAATGTGTGTGTGTGTGTGTGTGTGTGTGTGTGTGTGTGTGTGTGTGTGTGTGTGTGTGTGTGTGTGTGTGTTGTGTGTGTGTGTGTGTGTGTGTGTGTGTGTGTGTGTGTGTGTGTGTGTGTGTGTGTGTGTGTGTGTGTGTGTGCCAGCGCGCGCGCGTACATTCGTGTATATGGCCTACACCCCAATCCTCTTTTCCCGTCATTTCAGTTGTTAACATTGCAACAAGATGTCAGTGAACACAGTACCATAGCATGAACTATGCCTGTGTTGGCCAGTCATTACCTTCAGGATGACACAGTACCATAGCATGAACTATGCCTGTGTTGGCCAGTCATCACCTTCAGGATGACACAGTACCAAAGCATGAACTATGCCTGTGCTGGCCAGTCATCATCTTCAGGATGACACAGTACCATAGCATGAACTATGCCTGTGTTGGCCAATCATCACCTTCAGGATGACACAGTACCATAGCATGAACTATGCCTGTGTTGGCCAATCATCACCTTCAGGATGACACAGTACCATAGCATGAACTATGCCTGTGCTGGCCAGTCATCATCTTCAGGATGACACAGTACCATAGCATGAACTATGCCTGTGTTGGCCAATCATCACCTTCAGGATGACACAGTACCATAGCATGAACTATACCTGTGTTGGCCAATCATTATCTTCAGGATGACACAGTACCATAGCATGAACTATGCCTGCCTGTGTTGGCCAGTCATCACCTTCAGGATGACACAGTACCATAGCATGAACTATGCCTGTGTTGGCCAGTCATTACCTTCAGGATGACACAAGCAGTTTGATATACAACACGCATCTTGTTCTCCTCTGTAATCACCTTAATATGGAGTTCTGCCAGACAACCCCAGGACTTTGTTTTAGTTGCAGATTGAATTACAGCAGCCTGACTGTTTACCAGATTTCAGTGGCATGGAGAATATCAGTTTTACTTGGGCATTCGGCGAATGAGGGAAAATAAAAAAAATGAAGATATATAATATATATATATATATATATATATATATATATATATATATATATATATATAGTATACAAAGCTTGCTCTTATGTCTCAGAGAGAAGAAATAGGGGAGATAAGCATTCATATCTGTAGTGGCAGTTAATTCTGCCTAACTAACAGTATGTGCTTGGGAAGGTGAGTGGGGAGTAATAAATGCTTGTCAAATGAGTCTTCAGCAAGCTTATAGTCTCCAATGATGAAACACTCTCCAATGAGGAGGAAACTCACTAACATATAACTCCTGGTCAGATACCGGTATTTCGAAACCCTGATTGTTTCTCCTCAGTGACCGCGGAAAAGTGGTAACTTAAATCCTCTGCCTTTTTTCGGTTTTTTAAGAAGAATGCTGTCCCAGAAAAAGGCTGGTGTGCAATACCATATATATATACATATATATATATATATATATGTGGAGAGAGACAGAGAGAGACTGATATGTGTGTGTGTGTGTGTGTGTGTGTGTGTGTGTGTGTGTGTGTGTGTGTGTGTGTGTGTGTGTGTGTGCGTGGATGAGTGTGTGTGCGCGTGCGCGCGTGCGCGCGCGCGCACGCGCATTTAAATATTCAGGTGTTGGAAAGTTTCATGCTAATCAGAATGTTCAGAATACTTGTAGTTCATGTCTTACCTGGCTGCCAGGCGTTGATACAACCTATCCGTCATTGACGGGTCGGGTCCCCCTGTGGTCAAGGCGCTCCACCAGGCTGCTGGCTGTGGCAGCTGGTCGGAACACAGACAGCGGCTGACAGCCTGTGTCACGCCTTGACTGTGGGTGGAGCGACACAAGGCCTGCAGGACACACAGTGGACAGACCAGCACCCAGGGCAATGTCAGTGTCAGGGGGGTGGGGTGTACTGTATGTACAGACTATTATTTGGGGCATGTCTGTCAGGGGTCGTAATACATGTACAAAACCTATTGTTCTGGTTATGCCATTAACTGGTTTGTAATGCATGTACAAAGCATTATTTTGCGTATGTATTTGCATGATGCTTTCAACAACGTTACAAGGAACTGTTTATCCAAAGCCAAATACACACAAGTGTGCCCTGTGAACCCTTCAAGTAATTGTTTATCCAAAACCAAAATACACATCAGCCCTACAGTCGGTACAGGTCCATCTCATATAGTGTGTATTAAACTGTGTCAGTTACAATAATGAGTAGATCCATGTCAAAAAGTGTGCACAGGCAGGTGTCAGTTACAATGTGTAAATCAACGTCAGTCACGATATGTACAGTTCTAATTACGTCAGTTGTTGTAGGCAGACCAGTTTTATATGATTATGATTACTATCATTATTGCTAGAAAGAAGAAGAAGAAGAAGAAGAAGAAGAAGAAGAAGAAGAAGAAACATAACACCAACAACAACAATATTTATAAAAAATTATTACTATTATCATCATCATCATCATCATTATCATTGTTATTATAACTATTATTATTGAGTACTTATTATAGCACCTTCTTTTGGTTGGAGACCACGCTCTAAGTACTTTACAATCCACCATCATACAATGTTAAATAGGAAAGCAGTTATGTGTCGAACAACGCGCACAGACTATTACACCTGTAGCCCTGGTCATACAGAGTTTTAAATATCCATCAGTTGCAATGTGTGCAAACCTGTCTTTGTGACACTCTATGCAAACCCAAATGTTTACAACAGGCAGATCTAAAGATGTAATCTGTTTGCATTGTTTCATCTGCTTTGTGATCAGAGAAGTCATGTTCTTGTTTCTCAGCTGTACTTAAAATGTCCACTCACCACTGGGAGCTGCTGAGAGCTGTACACCGCCGCAGTCAGCTGAGCTGAGGTGATGTTAGGGAGAAGAAGCGCTTTTGTCACTCTGATGTTGCCGCCGGCCACATCATGCACAAGGTGCTTGAGGGCGATCTCCTGGTTGTCCAGCTGCTTTATGGCCTTCCCGACAACCTTGGCGATGATCTGGTCTTGGACTGCTGGAGTCTGTGTAGAGAGGTACTGCCCTCCGACAGATTTGACCTCACCCACCAGAATGCCATACTGGCGATGGAGAATGATGATGTCACACTCCCCATCAGCAATGTTGGGGGGGAATGGACGGGTGGGTGATGGAGGGAAGTTGAGAAATGATGTTGGTTGGGGGTTGATGTTGTGTTGGGGGATATGTTGGTGGTCCAAGTACTTACGGAATTGCATTTGTGAGATGATCATCATGACTCCCCCAATCCTCCCCAGGGCCTGGAGACACTGGTGCTGTGCAACGTCATCTTGAAGATCAGTGTTCTGGAAGCGTTCATCCTGCAGGCCTGCTGGGTTTTCTATGAAAACTGTGCCTGCTGTTGATGGGGGTGGGGGTGGAGGTGGGGGGTGGTGGGTTACGTCTGAAAAGTCGCTGTAGTCCGCGACAAAGGCGTTGAAGTTGATTTGGTCTGACACGGACAGTCAGTCCGGCAACATTCTCTACAGTACAAGGAACCCGATTGAAGAATAGAGGCGGGAAAGAAATAGGTACTGGTGAGGAGATCGGGGTACATGGATTTAATGAGGGGGGTCCAGGCGTCCTCTGGAGCACTCCCCGCCTGCAAGGAACCATCACCCCCGTTTTTTTGTTTGTTTGTTTTGTTTTTTTCATCAACTATATGGTTGTTATCATTATCATCATCAGCATCAGCATCAGCAGCATCATCATCATCATTCATTATTGTTATCATTATTGTCATTATTGTTATTATCATTATAAAATTATTGTTATTACTATTGTTATTATCATTGTTATTATTGTCATTATTATTATCATTATAATTATTATCATCATTAATTCATTCATTCCTTTATTGATCATTTTATGGGTTGTTACATACTTTAGCTACGCACAGCCTAGAAATATACACCCCATCATGAAACGAACTGCTCCATGTTAAGCGTTCAGCCTGACCGATCTGTATCAGTCACCGCCAACCAAGGATAACACCAGGCAGTTCAAGTTCAATCCTCTCTATGCCGTTAAACGTTCAGCCTGGCTGGCTATATATTCGCCAACCGAGGATAACACCAGGCAGCTCCGGGTTTAATCCTCTCCGTGCCGTTAAACGTTCAGCCTGACCGATCTGTATCCGTCACTGCCAACCAAGGATAACACCAGGCTGTGCAGGTTCCATCCTGACGGATCTGTATCCGTCACTGCCAACCAAGGATAACACCAGGCTGTGCAGGTTCCATCCTGACCGATCTGTATCCGTCACTGCCAACCAAGGATAACACCAGGCTGTGCAGGTTCCATCCTGACCGATCTGTATCCGTCACTGCCAACCAAGGATAACACCAGGCTGTGCAGGTTCCATCCTGACCGATCTGTATCCGTCACTGCCAACCAAGGATAACACCAGGCTGTGCAGGTTCCATCCTGACCGATCTGTATCCGTCACTGCCAACCAAGGATAACACCAGGCTGTGCAGGTTCCATCCTGACCGATCTGTATCCGTCACTGCCAACCAAGGATAACACCAGGCTGTGCAGGTTCCATCCTGACCGATCTGTATCCGTCACTGCCAACCAAGGATAACACCAGGCTGTGCAGGTTCCATCCTGACCGATCTGTATCCGTCACTGCCAACCAAGGATAACACCAGGCTGTGCAGGTTCCATCCTGACCGATCTGTATCCGTCACTGCCAACCAAGGATAACACCAGGCTGTGCAGGTTCCATCCTGACCGATCTGTATCCGTCACTGCCAACCAAGGATAACACCAGGCTGTGCAGGTTCCATCCTGACCGATCTGTATCCGTCACTGCCAACCAAGGATAACACCAGGCTGTGCAGGTTCCATCCTGACCGATCTGTATCCGTCACTGCCAACCAAGGATAACACCAGGCTGTGCAGGTTCCATCCTGACGATCTGTATCCGTCACTGCCAACCAAGCCAACCAAGGATAACCCAGGCTGTGCAGGTTCCATCCTGACGGATCTGTATCCGTCACTGCCAACCAAGGATAACACCAGGCTGTGCAGGTTCCATCCTGACGGATCTGTATCCGTCACTGCTGCCAACCAAGGATAACACCAGGCTGTGCAGGTTCCATCCTGACCGATCTGTATCCGTCACTGCCAACCAAGGATAACACCAGGCTGTGCAGGTTCCATCCTGACCGATCTGTATCCGTCACTGCCAACCAAGGATAACACCAGGCTGTGCAGGTTCCATCCTGACCGATCTGTATCCGTCACTGCCAACCAAGGATAACACCAGGCTGTGCAGGTTCCATCCTGACCGATCTGTATCCGTCACTGCCAACCAAGGATAACACCAGGCTGTGCAGGTTCCATCCTGACCGATCTGTATCCGTCACTACATGCCAACCAAGGATAACACCAGGCTGTGCAGGTTCCATCCTGACCGATCTGTATCCGTCACTGCCAACCAAGGATAACACCAGGCTGTGCAGGTTCCATCCTGACCGATCTGTATCCGTCACTGCCAACCAAGGATAACACCAGGCTGTGCAGGTTCCATCCTGACCGATCTGTATCCGTCACTGCCAACCCAAGGATAACACCAGGCTGTGCAGGTTCCATCCTGACCGATCTGTATCCGTCACTGCCAACCAAGGATAACACCAGGCTGTGCAGGTTCCATCCTGACCGATCTGTATCCGTCACTGCCAACCAAGGATAACACCAGGCTGTGCAGGTTTCCATCCTGACCGATCTGTATCCGTCACTGCCAACCAAGGATAACACCAGGCTGTGCAGGTTCCA
>JADBJO010006059.1:102500-107500 GCA_016801955.1 Conus betulinus
ATGACAACACAGAGCACACAGAACAAACATCAGAAATGACAGCACAGAGCACACAGAACAAAACAGTAGAAATGACAAACACAGAGCACACAGAACAAACATCAGAAATGACAACACAGAGCACACAGAACAAACATCAGAAATGACAGCACAGAGCACACAGGACAAACATCAGAAATGACAACACAGAGCACACATAACAAACAGTAGAAATGACAACACAGACCACACAGAACAAACATCAGAAATGACAACACAGAGCACGCCGAACAAACAGTAGAAATTACACACAGAGCACACAGAACAAACATCAGAAATGACAGCACACAGCACACAGAACAAACATCAGAAATGACAACACAGAGCACACAGAACAACAGTAGAAATGACAACACAGAGCACGCAGAACAAACAGTAGAAATGACAACACAGAGCACACAGAACAAACAGTAGAAATGACAACACAGAGCACACAGAACAAACAGTAGAAATGACAACACAGAGCACACAGAACAAACAGTAGAAATGACAACACAGAGCACACAGAACAAACATCAGAAATGACAGCACAGACCACACAGAACAAACATCAGAAATGACAGCACAGAGCACGCAGAACAAACAGTAGAAATGACAGCACAGAGCACACAGAACAAACAGCAGAGATGACAGCACAGAGCACGCAGAACAAACAGTAGAAATGACAGCACAGAGCAAACAGAACAAACAGCAGAGATGACAGCACAGAGCACACAGAACAAACATCAGAAATGACAACACAGCGCACGCAGAACAAACAGTAGAAATGACAACACAGAGCACACAGAACAAACAGCAAAAATGGCAACACAGAGCACACAGAGCAAAGAAGGAGACCTCTCCTCAAAAAGGACGTTCTAAAATGGATGTTCTAAGCTTGCCTATATACCTCGTACCTGACCCATCTACACAGCAACAACAGCTGGAGAAATGAACAAAACACATATGAGCATTTAAGATTTCTGTTCATACCAATTTAAACTAAAGGTACCTGTATGTGTTACTGTTCGTCCGTGTGTTTGTTTGACTACAATAGTCATGTTGTGTTCAAAGGACTAAATATTCGACCGTCATGATTTTATAGAACTCATGATACCATTACATAAAACGTACTACAAATAGAAAATTGTAAGTATATAATTTCTTCTTCTTCTTCTTCTTCTTCTTCTTCTCATGATGATGATGATGATAATGATGATGATGATTATCATTATTATTATATTTTTGTTGATGTTGTTGTTCTTTTTCGTCACTATTATAAGGTTTTTTTTTCATTATTATCACAACAATCACCAGTCTTATTATTCACAGTAGCTATGTTAGTAAACTATTTTCACTATTGTCAAGTACCATACCTACCTTCATCATTTTGAGTTGCTATGTTAGGAAAATGAAAACAGACTGCTGTTTTACCGAAAACAGAACAAAACGCAAAGGAATGCACAAAATATATTTAATGCACAACATAAAACAGACACATTGACTTTCCACAAACATGTCTTTCTCAATGTTACAACAAACACAAACATGTACAAACTAGCATTCCTTGACAGCAGTCAGCACGGACATGACAAGGTATATTTGAGGAAGGGAAAAGTAAGCACACAGTTAAACACAGAGAGACAGACAGACAGACAGAGACAGAGAGAGACAGAGACGGGGGAGAGAAACAGACAGACAGACATACAGACAGACAGACAGAGACAGACATACAGACAGACAGACAACAAAAATAAAGCAGGAGGGGAGACAGTAAGATGTAAGCTGGATCACAAATAAAACGGATGCATGTGCGTGTGTGTGTGTGTGTGTGTGTGTGTGTGTCTGTTCGTGTGCGTGCGTGCATGTGCATGTGTGTGTGTGTGCGTGTGTGCGTGCGTGCGCGCGCGCGCGCGCGTGTGTGTGTGTTTGTGTCTGTCTGTCTGTCTCTGTCTATGTGTCTGAGTCTGTGTGTGTAGGGGTGCACAACCTCGCACCATCACCATGTCCACCATGTTTGTTTCACTGATGGACACCCTCCTTTACCACACAAACAGCTCTCCATTCTGACATCTTAATTCAGGAATTCAGAGTGGCATTGCCATCTCACTAGGGACCCAACAAATTCTTTTCCAGTGCTGAGATAGGATAAAGAAAAAAAAAAACAAACAAACAATCTATGACATAAAACGTTAACTCTAGGTGGGAAAAAAAACACAGAAGAAACCTACCGAATATAGTTTCTGAAGAAAACAAGTCCAACACTCGTGATCAGTGAAGGTCACTAGACAGATGATGGCTGCACGTTTGTTAGTGGTAACAGTCAAGAACTCGATGCTTGGCTCCAGGTCTGCCCGCTGGCAGGTTGAAAGAGCTGTCAGATGTTAAGATTGCTGCACGTCTGTTGGTGTTGACTCTCAGACGCCCAATGACGGGCTCCAGGCGGGCACGCCGGTTTTGTGCAGGTCGCCAGGTGTGTGACGTCAAACATACCCAGCCACGACCCTATACCCAGCCTGCCTGCTGCTGTCGTCGATCCCTGCGCCAAACCATGGATGCAGAACCCACACAATCATCAACACACGCATATGCGTGTATCCCCTGCACACACGTCTACGAATCTCCACCTCATGCACACACACACACACACACACCACACACACACACACACACATGTACATGCACACTTACGTCTGCATGCATCTGCGCCCTCATATGCACATGTGTACCCCCACTTTAAGACACATACTGACCATTCCCCATATCCTCCTCCTGCCGATGTATTCACACACACACACACACACACACACACACACACACACACACACACACACATTTTTGCGCGCGCTTACACGCACACAGAGATACAGGAGGCTCAAGTCTGTCGGTGATTCATGTTTTCTGCCCGGACACAGTCCTCTGTCTAATCAGCCACCCAGTCACAGCCCTGATGCACCCTCCTCAGTGACGCTGCAGCGTCGCTACACAGAAAAGGAGGGGGGGGGGGGGGGAGACTGGGCTTGCCAGGTGAAGAGGGTGGGGCGGGAGGGGGAGGGGGTGATATTCGTTTCAGTTCAACAGCGGCCCAGGCCACCACACGTGGCTTGCTAGGCTGAGCGCAGTGCCAGTTGAAGCTGTCATTGGTAGAGTTTGAAAGAAATGAACAGCTCAACTGATTGAATAGTGTGTTACGTCATGGCCTTCTGAAGATCATCAGAACTTGTAGAGATACCAACAAGTGATGCATGGTTGCAACACCATGTTCAAGTGTGTGTGTGTGTGTGTGTGTGTGTGTGTGTGTGTGTGTGTGCGTGTGCGTGCGTGCGTGCGTGCGTGTGTGTGTGTGTGTGTGTGTGTGTGTGTGTGTGTGTGCATGCGCGTGCGTGCGTGTGTGCTTGCACATGCACATGCACATGCACACCCATTCACATCTCTGGATGTGTGCATTTGCAATGCAATTGCATGTGAAAGCGCGTGGTGAAACAGTTGAGACAGATGACTTTTCTTTTTTTATATCTGTTGTAAAGCGTTTGCAGACAATTTTCTGAATAATAAACTATTTAGACTCAGAGGGAATGAATCAGCTATATATTTAATTAACTGAATCATGAACTATTTAGACTCACTTTTGTCAGGGATGTGTGAACGCTGTCACCTTCCTCTGGACATGAGCACTAGTTCTCAAATTAATGTCTATTGCAATGAAACAACTGGTCAGTATCATTTTGCTGATGTGGGGGAATTAGCAGGCTGCTAGAAGTTTTGTTTTTGCTGAACGACTATTCTAAGTCACTTTTCAAGACATTGAGGTTAGAGTGTATGGTATAAAGTCACGGACTATGTTAACACCCATAGGCCCATCAGAATGGAGCACATGGAACTGTCTGGTTTTTGACCAATTGTTCCATCACCAACAAAGATGGATGAAAAATTGATCTGCCGATGGTTTTACCCGAGGGCAGGTGGAATATCGCGTTCTTGTCCCCCAGGCAGGAAAGGAAAGACGGTAATGTCTTCTCCTGTGTAAATTACATCAGTGGCTGCTCCGATTGTTCATGGAGGCTTTACCGCCCCCCTTCACGTGTGTACATTGACCTAACTGACTGACCCCATTGTTTATGAAGAGCGTATGGTTCTTAAAGATTGTACATTAACTTAACCTCTTGCTTTTATCCTCATAGAGAGAGTACAGTCCTTTAAAGTGTGTATCATAACCTGATTGAGTGACCTTTGAGATGTGTACATTGACATAACTGACTGAATTTGAAGAGTGGACGTTGACTTAACCGACTTACCAAACTGTCACATATATTTACATTTATATACGCTTTAAACCGTTTACTTTACATCAATAAGTGGCCTTACGGTTCATGGAAAGTATACGACCACTTTTAGGTGTGTATGTTACATCAATGACCAATCACATTGTTTATGGAATGTGCAGTTACTTTGTAGTGTGCATGTGACGTCAGTGACTGACCTCTCTGTTCATTGAGAGCGTGCAATCAATTTGAGACCTGTACATTCTATCAATGACTGACTTCATTGTAAGTGGGAGTATATGGTCCTTTGAAGCGTCAACATTACATTAGTGACTGACCTCATTGTAAACAACCACTCTGAAGTGTGTTCATTACATTAGTGACTGACCTCTCATTGTAAACAACCACTCTGAAGTGTGTTCATTACATTAGTGACTGACCTCATTGTAAACAAACAGTCTGAAGTGTGTTCATTACATTAGTGACTGACCTCATTGTAAACAACCAGTCTGAAGTGTGTTCATTACATTAGTGACTGACCTCATTGTAAACAACCAGTCTGAAGTGTGTTCATTACATTAGTGACTGAACTCATTGTAAACAACCAGTCTGAAGTGTGTTCATTACATTAGTGACTGACCTCATTGTTTACAGAGATTGTACAAGTCCATTGAAGTGTGCACATGACATCAATGATTGCCCACATTGTTCGGGAGTGTT
>JADBJO010006059.1:112500-143762 GCA_016801955.1 Conus betulinus
GGAAGTGCTCATCTACCAGTTGGTAATCCTTCTGCCCTCAGGGAGACCCCAGTCTATTCATTCTGAAGGCAAAAGCCAGAGCGTTTATCTCAGGTGACGATACACGATCACAGCTCACACAAAAGATGACAGCAAGAGGGGCGTCTACAGTGACGGGGGTCTGGGTGTTAGTTTCAGCGCAATGACCGTCCAGGCCACCACGCAAAATCCTTTCATGGCTGAGCGGGGTGTGTTAGTTGAAGGTGCTCTTGGTAGATATAGAAAGGGTCGACCAGCTAAAGTGATTGAATAAGATGTTACGTCATGGCCTGTGGAAAATCATCACATATACAGTATGCAAACAATGGATGAGTTGTAGAAAAGCTCTGTGTGTGTGTCAGGGGGGGGGGGGGAGGGTGCATGTGTGTGTGTGTGTGTGTGTGTAAGTGTATGTGTGTGTAAGTGTGTGAGTGTGAGTGTGTGTGTGAGTGTGTGTGTATGTCTGTGTGTGTGTGTGTGTGTGTGTGTGTGTGTGTGTGTGTGTGTGTGTGTGTGTGTGTGTGTGTGTGTGTGTGTGTGTGTGTGTGTGTGTGTGTGTGTGTGTCCACAAGTGGAAGAGAAACATAAATGGTGGGAGTGCTAGGGGGTGGGACAGAATCTTTCCACTGTTCCTCTCTCTCTCTCTCTCTCTCTCTCTCTCTCTCTCTCTCTCTCTCTCTCCCTATCTGTGAGTATGTGCATGAGTGTGTGAGTGTGTGTGTGTGAGAGTGATTGTGTGTGTGTGTGTGTGTGTGTGTGTGTGTGTGTGTGTGTGACTGTGTGTGTGAGTATGGGTGGATTGGGGGTATATGCTTGTGCACACACATGCAAATCATTCCCTTCTCACTACAGAAACAAACATAAAAAAGCACAGCGAGCAAAGAAATATTGAACAGGAAAAAAAGGAGAATAGTAAAATTCTCCTACCCCCATTGCCATCCCCCCTCCCCCAGCCCCACTCCCTATTCCCCAACCAATGTCATGGATGCCAGTTCAGCACTGAACTCTAGTTTTCTGATTGGTTGGAAGTCATGTTTTTGTGAAGGCTGCTTCCCCTTAACAGTTTAACTTCCTCTTTTCCTTCTGCTTTGTCATCTTCTTTCATTGTTTTTCTTCTGAGATTTTGCTTCTGCTGCCCTGCTGAAAGGTGATTGCACGATCCTTCACTACTCTGTGCTGACTGCTTTGTCTTGTCATTTTCTTTCCCACGTACGCAGGCTGATACTGCTCTGAACAACCCCTGTATACACAGGCAAGGATTAATCCCATCTACACCACAAAGGGAGTGGAGTTCTGTGTGTACGACTTTTTTTATCCTGCCATTAAGGCAGCCATACTCCAACTTCAGGGAAGGGGCATGCTGTGTTTAACTTGTCATCCATACCAATGGCCCAAATGGCCTTCTCTTCTGAAAGTTTTGTGATGGGATTTTTCATGTGTGCAAATTGTTATGCATGCGTTCACACACAGAGTCTTGTTTATAGTCTCATTCAAAGGACTGTATGGGAAATGGAGTCAGAATCAATGGTAATTCCAATGGAAGTATTCCCCTGTACTGAAACAGCCTGGTAGAGATTCGAACCTGCAACCCCAGGATCACCACGATTACAAGTCTAACACTCTACCACTGAGCTATTATGGCCCCTTCTTGTCACTGCTTGGGCCTTTGTTCACACATACATTTTAAATGGTGTTTTCCCACGGAAAAGGGTGGCACATGGAACAATGAGGGTGGAGGGAGATGGGGAAACATGAAAAAGAAGAGGAGGAAGGATACTCTGGAATGATTTCAAAGGGTATTGGTGATGACAAGGGTTGTGTTGGAGAGGGTGGGGGAAGGAGTTAGGGAAGGGATGAGAGTTGGTGGATGCTATTAATATATCCGTTTCACATGGTCTAAATTTGCACAGGTGGACTGAGGAGGTTATTTTAACATATGTTTCACATGGTCTGAATTGGCACGGGTGGACTGAGGAGGTTATTTTAACATATGTTTCACATGGTCTGAATTGGCACGGGTGGACTGAGGAGGTTTCATATCTGTTTCACAAGGTCTGGGTTGGCATGGGCAGACTAAGGAGGTTATTAACGTATCTGTTTCACATGGTCTGAATTGGGCATGGGTGTACTGAGGACGTTATAAACATATCTGTTTCACTGTCACACACCATGTTTGCACGCTCTCTGTCATGAACTCAGCATGCTAACTCCATGCACACGCCTCTACTCCGTTCATTCAGAGGAGCACTAACAGACCAAAGCTTTGTTTTTAAATGCCACCTTTCTTTCTAATGATTATCAAAATCAAAATGAATACAAACATAAATCAAATCAATATTTCATGACATTCCATTCATGTCTTTCCCAGTTAATGTATGTCACGCGCAAGACGCCGTTGCGTTTTTGTTGTTGAGGTGTGTAGCCGTTGTAATTCTGGCTTGCGTGCTAAGGGAGGTAAATCCAGGCGAGAAGGTCTGTGGATGCGATGTTCACGTGTGTGTGACCATGATCACCTTCAGCGTCAGCTTGTGTTGTTGTTGTTGTCTATTGGTTGAGGGAAGTCGGTGAGCTGTGGTCAGTTTGCGACTGGGATGCTAGCTTGGCTTCTCTCATCAGTTTCGACTCCTGGAACCGTCCACGAAGGTTCGGCGGTTGCAGTATCGTGTCTGACACTCTTGCTACCTCTCGCTTGGTAGGGTGTCACGGTGTGCTCTCGGTCGACCGTGTGTTGGCTTGGCTTCCGAGCGTTTGTTTCTCTGTTTCGATGTGCCGTCTGCAGTTTACGTTGAGCAGTGGTGCAGAGTCGTCCACTAGTACACTGCAGCGCGGGTGTCCTGTCCTGTCCTGGGGATCGACCGTCCTGTGAGGGAGACGGAGGTCTTCAAGGTCGGGTCCTGCTTCCAGGTGTCGGTGTGCTGTTTTTTCTGATCCAGGTGAGGTTGTATGGGATGTGAGAAGTGGAAGGTGGTAACGATCGTGACCATGTATATAATGTATAGACTGGGGGAAGTTGTGCCGTTAATTGGTGGTTATGTATTTAGGGTGAAGCTATGGCGTTGTTTGGTTACATTTGTGAAGGTGCAAACCATAATATCTCGGGTGTGGCGCTTATTGTGGTTATTCCGTGATGGAGGAAAGATGGGGGGTGAAATGGTATTGTTTGTGCGGCGTCGTATATGTCGTGCGAATGGTTAAACGCCACATGTGCTTGGTAAGGACGCCTGAATCGTGAAGTAAGAAAAGCGGGTTGCGTAACTAAAAATACTTTTGTACAATCGTTATTTGGGGCAGACGCGTTAAACGTACGTGTAGGCTGTTGTGAAGTTCACTTATATAAGGTGTAGGGAACAGGGTGATGTAGAGAATGGAGAGGGTGGTAGTCCTAGTTTGCTTGCTATGGTAATCAAATAAAAGGGGTAGGTAAAAGGGAGGGGGTAGGTATGATGAAGGTAGGGGTAACTTATGGATATCATATAGTAGCGTATACAATAGTTAGTTTGGGTATTATAGAGGGGGTAGCTTAAGGGTATCTGTGGGTTAAGAATAATGCTTATTATAAAGTGAGTGCAGGGATGTTAATTGTTATGTATATGAATAGGCTTTCATGTGTGGTGCTATGATATGTGATGTGCTATCCCATGTTTGGTTGTGAGGAAATGTTTATGCGGTCATGTTTTTTTTTTACATTTTTTGTTGTGTTTTAACAAGACTGATTTAATGTCGATGGGGATGTAATTTAAGGCTGAGAGAGTATTACCACAGGCATTTGTCAATACGGTTTTAAAAATGGAGATCTGAGGTCGATGCGGGTTTGCCTATTCTAGTTCAGTACCAAACATAGAGGGGATACTGTCGACTGTTCTGTTGTTCTGTTAATGGTTTAGTAGTGATAGAATTGTATGTGAACAAGAGCTACCGTTTGCTGTTAAAATCGTCTATGGCATTAAGACAGACCTTGTGTGTCAATGTCCAACTGGTCAGTTTTATTACTTTGCTGGTGACAATATTGGTTTGTGGATTGGTGTGCCACTGGTGTGAGCACAGTCCACCTTTATAGTGGTGTTATATGAGATTGAGGGGGGGTACATATTATGGAGAAATACAAACTCAGCCCCATGGGCAAATGAACTCTGGTGATTTAAAAAAAAACTGTTGTCTGGACCGATAACATTTACGACTGCTAGTCAAAAACTCTGGTAGGAACAGCAGTGGGCTGGGTTAAGTGGGCGTTAAACCAATATCGGTATCGTGTAGTCATAAGGACGTTTTGTAACTGTAGGTGCCGACAGACCGCCCTGGCTTCCGCCTTTGACTCCCGCCTGGGCTGTCATTCCTGGTTTGCGTCTGAATCTACCCTGGCAGCTGTCCTGTCATCCGCTGTGATGTCTGCTCTGATGGTCGCCTGACTTCCGCCTTGGCTTGGCTCTGATGCGCCCACCACCCGTACCAGTCCGAGGTGGAACCGACCTTGGGTGGGTGCTAAGTGAGGCTGCGAGGGGGGTGTGGATGTGGTGTCACCTGCCGCCTGCGTCTGCCATTTGGAGGAGAGTCCTACGTGCGTGACCTGTCCAGGTCACGTGTGTCCTCACCGCCGCCAGCTTCCGCCTGCGACTCTGTGACTGTGCAAGGATGTTTACGTAGGGTGTGATAGTTACACTACTGCAGACACACACTTTGTGATAGGTAGTGCACTCTACACTTTCATCGGTTGGTGATCTTCAATCATCTTCAGTCTCCGTTGTTAGTCTTCAGTCTTCATCATCTGGTAAGCTTCAGTCATCGTAGGCGTTTGGGTCTCGACAGTTGCGCCTCACTCTGTCGTCCTTCTTCATCCCCGTCCGATTAGCCGGTGGTGATGTTGTGACTACTGATGGTTGCGGAGACTTGCTAGGGTGAAGCTGCCATTAATGGTGTTGGCGGATGTGTGTGTGGGCGGGGGTGTGCGAATGTGTGAGTTGGGAAACTGTTTGACAAGTATATATGTGTTTCTGAGTAATTTGATTATTTGAGGGAAGAAGTGGTGGGTGTGTTTGTTAAATAAGTGCTCCTGGGGGTGAGCAAATTGCCAGCGGAGGTTGGTCAGGTTGTCTTGAGCGGCTGGGTATCGCATGGGCACCAAGGGTTCGGTGGCGCTGTCTAATTGCCTGGCAGTCCAGCCCTTGGTTACCATGTGATTCCGCCAGTGGTGCCCCTTGTCTAGGTTGGACTCTGGGTGGGTCGGGATCCTTGAGATTCCCAGCGACAGGAGGGCAAGTTGTTATTTATTGGTGGTGTTTGTATGCACCGGAGTTGGGTCTGTGCTTGACCGCTGTGCACTTGGGTGCTGTGGCGAAGGAATTTGCTGGGGTTTATATGCCTGTCCTTTGAGTGCTCATAGGTTGTAATGTGGAAGTTAAGGTATATGTGCTGTTGGGTGATTGTGAATGATTGGGAGTGACTGTAAATAAAATTGGCTGTTTGTGCACCTGTATTCGTTTGCTTGTGTCTGTTTTGTAGTGCGTGTTAGTATTAGTTAGTGGGAGGGAGGATTTAAATAGGGAAACCCATTACATCCCTAGGGTGTTCCCTGTCACCGTCTTATACGTTGTGACAATGTATCATGACAACATGCTTTTCTTCTTTTCCACTTTCATTCTTTTACTCTATGACTCCAACCAATACAAAATGTTCCTGGGTAAGACAATCTTCTTCCAGCCTGTTCAGAGGAGTTTGCCGCTCTAGGCTTGGATGCTGAGGAGTTCTGAAAGAAACCCCAGGTCCCATAATTAATACTTAGAAGAATTCTTTTCTCTTACCCTTTCTCTCTTTTTTCCTCTTCTCTTCCATACACAAAATTCCATGTAAACACGAACGGATACTCACAAATCATCCTGTTTCACCAAGCTGCACCTACCTACAGTTGAGGTTAAAAAGCAAAATTTTCTCAAGAAAATTAATATTGCTTTTATATTCTTTGTCCAATTCTTTTCAATACATGTGACTGTCCATAAATCAAATATGAATTATTCACAAATCAATATTATCATTACAAATACATCAGTTACATTTATCCAACATTTATTCAATTGTTTTCTTTCCTTTTAAAGAAATTGTGCATTCCCAACTGATACTAACCTCTAGGGAACGAGCAGTAAGTTAATGTCCTAGCAGACTTCTGCCTGCAAATACACTTCCGACCTCTCACAGGCCCCAGGCCCCCAAGTCCTACTTTCACAGCCCCCCCAAGGGTTGTTCTGCCTAACAAGCAATACTATTGAGCTAGATGCAAAAGGGAGTGCAACTGGAAGAATTTGGCGCTCTTGTCCAAGTTTATCCCAGGTCTGATTCAAAAACTTTTTTCACTGAGTCACACAAAAGTGAGCTTCACTCATATTCAGCTCTCAGCGTCCTAGACATTCCAATCGACTTCACTTATGTGGTGTCACTCCATAATTTGATTTGTCCACACAGTTTTACATACAGCGTGGTCCTACACCACAAGTGCAAATATTCACCAAAACATTTATCCATATTTTTATCAACATCATCACATCAAATGTATTTTCCAATCCCATCCATGACACACATCAAATCACTAGTCATGACATCAGGATCATTATGATTTGATCCATACAAGTTAATGATAAACATCGTCTTATCCAAAATGGATATGACAGCAAAAATGTTGTGTCCACTTGTATCTTTGTAAAGCTTCTTTACACAAAATTCAAAATTTCTGTTAAAGAGAATCGCAACACCTGAATTTGACATGTATGATGCAAAACATGTTTCATAGCTCCATTCTGCTCTGATACACATTCCAAGCTAGGAGTCAAAATTGGTATCCTGTAAAAGATACACCGAGTATGTTTTTTTTCTCTTAAATAGTGAAATACATCCCCCCCCCCCCCCCCCCCCCTCTTTGATCCACTAGGCCTCAGCAGTTCATTAACAAAAGTTTACAGAGTTACTCGTGTAATATCTTTGCAAGTGGAGGTAGAAACACACATACCTTGCAATTGACACAATATCCAACTGAAATACAGGCAGCTAAATACGGACAAAATCACCAGTCTCCTATGTGACAGCAAAATCTCACCATCTCACTCACAACGGGAAAACAGCATCTCATTCATCAAAGGATATCGTCCAGCTGAACGTAACAAAGATCAAATGTACAAGCATGACATAAGACAAAACAAAAAATAGTAAAGTGAAACAATCAAAGCTATAATATAATAATATAAACATTGTTAATTTTGGGGAGCGATGCGCTTACGTGCGCCGGCAGCATTGAGGATATAATAAGAAATTGATATAAGTGCGTAAAAAGCACAAATGAAAACAACGGTGGGGAAGACGGGGAAGGACAGGACTGCAGCCATCTGTTCGCACTTGTGATACAGGAGCGTGGGCCGTAGCGCGTTGCAGTTAGACTCTTGCGTGGCTTGCACGATTTCTTCAACTCGTGAAACCTTTATGCACTACCACAAGCGTGCATGTCCTCACGACCAGTCGCAATGGGGATAGTGGAGTAGATGAAAGAGGAAGGGAGGGGGAAGGAGGACACACCGGAACTGCGCACCAACTCAAACCTGTGTTGTTACGGAAAAACAAGGCAACCACCGTGGCGTGTGACGTGGGTGCATGCTGCCCGCAATAAAATCCATCATTTTTGTAATAAAAGAGTTCCGAGAGATTGACAGGAGAGGGGGGGGGGGGGGGGGAGGGAGGATAAACGTCGGGGTAAGAGGGAGAAAATGGGGGATGGGAAGAGAAGAGGAGATGGAGAACAGGGGAGGGGGGTGGGACGCAAGGCAAGCTGGGGCCCTCATCTGTCAATGCCAACCTAATAGTAAGCTGCACACGAACACCATACACTGCACTTTTCAAACGTTGAAAGCCGGCACCAAATATCAAGTATTTGAATATTATTTTGTAATGAATATCTGTCAGATCAAAATCATTATATCTATAAACAGCAGATGAACGAAAACCTCATTTTAAGAGTGAGCTGGACTTATTTATTTGTATTAATGATATATATGACACAATTCAGCTGCTCCTTTAAAGACTGATTTGACAACTGAATGGGTAGAGTTTCACAACAGTAGAAGCATCAGCAAACTTCGCTTGATTCTGGCAGACTTTATTTGTGTATGTAGACCACTTGGTTCACATGGGAAAAATGCTTGTCCTCAGCTACACAAGATCCGGTATCTCCTGATGAAGGTCAAGCTGGAAGTAACCATGAGAAGCTGATGCCTCCTTAAATACCTCCTGAACATACTTCAGCTTTCCTGGTTTCCAACATCAGTTTGGCTAATAAGTGACCTGAAAAACTTCCTAGGGATTTTGGTCACCACGAAAGGATGACTATTTCAAACTGATAGGGCAGTTCTCTTTATTCTTTTCAAACAAGTGCTGTGCAATAAACGATACTTACATCACAATAAAGACTGCCGTTAGTAAATAACTTGACCACTCTCTCATCAATCTCACTTACAGGATCATCCAAAGTTATCAATCGCCTGTTCTTCCCATCCAAGACTTCAAGGTCTGGCAAACCTTCCTCGTAGGTCTCTTCTTTTGCCTGCTGATAGATGGGTTACCATTCCCCGTTACATCAAATCACGATGGAGTCATGACGTCCATCAACACGACAGAACCGATCCTCACCCTTCCTCATGATTTCAAAGTCCACGTGGGCCCGCATACATGTCCACCCGCACACACCAGCACACATGCATATGACCCCGACTTCTGAGCACACGTGTGTGTGTGTGTGTGTGTGTGTGTGTGTGTGTACCTAAGTAACAGAGAGAGAGGGGGCAAGATGCAGGTGCGTGAGAGAAAGAGAAAGAAGAGAAAGAGAGAGAGAGAGACAGACAGACAGACAGACAGACAGACAGACAGACAGAGACTAAGACTGACAGGCAGACAGAGAGTGAGAGGGTGCTGGCCAGTAGACTCGGTATTTGATTAAGAGAGACGGGAGAACGGAGAAAAAAGAGGGATATAAGAAGAGAAAGAAGAGAAACACAAAAAGAAAGAAAGAACCAAATAAGGAACCCAAGGAGAATTTTTTTAAAAAGAAAAAAATACACCTTTACCCAGCCCCCCCCCCCCCCCCCCCCCCCCCCAAATCACAAACACACTTATCACACTCTCTCTCCCACTTTTGACCATTTGTGTTGTTTCATTGCCACTTGGGTGATCCCTCCATGGAATGCTGCAGTGTGTGCAACGTTTCATGGGGGGGGGGGGGGGGGGGGGGGGGGGGGGCTTCCACGCTTTGTTGCAATAGACAGTCTTCAGAAAACTGCCATGAAGGTATTCTTTGATAGAGTTCGCAGTCAGCAAAGAAAACCAGCCATGTTGATGGGGCAGATGCCGCTGGTGGGCTCGCCCAAGTAAGTACTGCCACATCAGTCAGCTGAACAGTTCAAATACAGAGAGAGAGAGAGAGGGAGGGAGGGAGGGAAGGGAGGGGGAGAGAGAGAGAGAGTGAGAGAGAGAACGTGAGGAACGGAATTCGAAGACTGATAACAAACTGTACAAAATCCGTCCAAACCCGAAAGAGCTTCGAATCTGCCTTTTAGTAAAGAGGCCAAGGCCAACATATCCATAGCTAAATCCTCGTGTGTTGTTCCAAGCCTGAAATCGTTGCCTCCTATCTGAAGAAAGATGATGTTAGGTTGGCGTTTAAGACTATTCATTATGCTGGGAGTGTGTTCTTATCGCGCAGAAGGCCGTGTACCGTTAGCCCGGCTCTGCCTACCATCTCCACAGAGCAAGTGTCTTGCAACTTAATATTTGCGTTCAAACGCACATCATCATCTGCATCATAAATACGCTCAGCAAAACGTTTGATGATGGAATGACCTAGTAGTAACAAGACATGAGGCATGTTAGTCAGTGTATAGGCCCCGATGGATGCGGATCTTACCTTGCAATTTTTTCGTGGAGAGAGAGTGCGTCTTCACTGCTAGCGTGTTACTCGAAAAAGGAAGTGCTTTTACGCATGCCTGACATACGTCGAAAAGGGAAGTGCTTTTGCGCATGCCTGACATGTGTTAAGACTTTTGTTTTTACCGGAAAATACCGGAATAATCGCACTCTGCCACAAATTCCCTTATGTCCCATAAGAACTTTTATGCTCCCGTGGCGACTGTAAAGACGAAACAGTCTTGCACCGTTTGCATACTGGCCTCACGTTTTACACCCACTCGTATCTTTCAAAAGGTGAAGAAGCTCAGTGATACATTCCATGTCATGTCCCACTCACAGTGAAACATTTTTAGAGTGTTTGAGACTTACACAATGTGAGACATAAACACTTTACAGCACACTCCATGAGCACCTTGTTCAGAGATTACCATCTGATGTGATCTTTTAATTTCTGAAAGAGATTAACACTTTTCATCTGATGTAATACTTTACGGAAGAAAGAGTTTTTAACGAAGTTTTTGTTGCGTTTCTAGAAGGTGTGTAATTACAGAAAAAATGGCTTGAGTTGACTTCAACGCGGTGACAGCCCTGATATGGCCCTTTGCGGTCGGCTGGGCTGTAACCAACATTACCTTTCCTGACCTTACTTTCTGCGGTGTGACAGGTAACAGAGTGAATAGCTATGCACGCTGTCTTCCACGACAGTGGTCCGCGTCTGTCCGCTGTGGTGTGTGCGCACACGTCGGCTCGGTCCTTAAATCCCTCTTCCCCTTCCTGGTGGTTGTAGTCTCTGTTTTGTTTTGTTGTTGTTGTTGTTGTTTGTTTGTTGTTTTTGTTTGTTTGTTTGTTTTTTAAATTCCCTATTTTCACCCACTGCTGCAGTGTGCGTGTGTGTGTGTCTGCGTGTTGCGATCACCAGGCCCGCTTACTGAAGCGGCACGTGTTCGATGACGTGAATTCACCGGGCTTCTGAAGTCCCAGGATGGGGAAACACCTCCGACCCATCGTGCGTCCCGTGCAGCAAACTGTTGTCTGTCAAGGTCGGACTGCGTCACACACGCCACGTCGTTAAGCCGTTTCTCCCTTGTTTGTTTCGTGTCTGGGTACTCCGACGTTTTGGAGGATGTATTCCTGCCTCGAGGTAGGGGGTAAATCAAAATCGTTGCTGACGCGTCCCGTGCGTTCGATCTGAGGGAAATTCGTACAATCATGAGCGAACGGTTCATCATGTACATTCTGGGACAGGGTTCCTCCAACGCTCATGTTGTTTTTCAGTAATTCGTCTCTCTCACTGCCTCTTTCACTGACTTTTTCAGTGTCACTTTGGATGCGCTCGTCATTCTTTGCAGGAACATTTTTTTTTTCTTCTGTGATTTCACTCTCTTTTGCTCCAGATCATAAGTGAAGATCTCGTTTTGTGTAATTAATTTATCAGATCTGAACTTTGGCTTCTGACCAGCATTGTACAGTTCCTTAGCAGTGTTCTGAAGTCCTTGTCTTTTCTGCCTTACAGTGAAGGGAAAATCTTCTCTTACATACACCCCTCTGTATCTTTCTGACGATTTCAAGTGTCGCGCATTGTTCAAAAGTAAAGACTTCTGTTTATATGCAAGAAATTTCACTGTAATTGCTTTCTCCTTGAGTGACCTATGCGCTCTTTCAATAGCGATATCTTCTGTGATCCCCATCCCCTCTCTGATCACTGCTTTCACCAGTCTCTCCCAATCATCCCAACTTTCTCTGACCACGTCTTTCTCAATTCCGAAGAATAACAAGTTGTTTCTTTTGCTGTGGGTTTCCATAGACTCGCACTTTTTGAGTGATGAAGTTCAGCTGGTCACGAAGTTTATCACACTGTGACCGGAGCCCCTGACTTCTTGCTGCAGCTCCTCATGCCTCTGATCTATTTTAGCTATCTGTGCAGTCACTGACTCCTTCATGTCACTCATAGCTCTCTTCATCTCTGCAGTTTGATTGTCTTGCTTTACCTCTATTCTTTTCATACATGCTTGCATATCGATCACACCTCTCATCAGTGCCTGAAGGTCAGGAGCTGACTGGATCGAATGTGTAGATGAGTCAAGATATCCCGCTGCACTAAAACCAACCCTGTCAGATATGATGAAGTGTCTACACTTTTTTCATGATCTTCATGTGATCCAGGACCTGGGTTGGCCTCAATGTCCCCACACCCCAGTAAATAGCATGACATAAAAATGAGCACTGTCGAGGTCAACAAGGCAAAACAAGCGCGCCTGTACACTGGTCTCGTATGTTTTTCAAAAACTCGTTTGTTGGCAAACAATTCACAGTCTACCATCACGCACATTAGGTGTCTATCCATTGTACCACTTCCTCTAACTAGAAGTACCATACCAGATGGTATAACAGTGGACTTTCGAAACCAAAATGGCAACTTGAGTGAAAAAGAACCTGCCTGTCCTTTCACGGTGTTGTAGCACACTCACTGGCATGGTTCTGGCTGACTGCAAGTCCTTAGTCTTTCTCGAATTGGCCTAAAATACCTTTTCACACTGAAGCGGACGCAAACACGTCGCCATGTTCTCGCCGCTAACCTGGACCCTCATAACCATCACAGAGAGAGAGAGGATTACCCACAATGGTATAGTGGCTGATTTCACAGACTGTGGCTATGAAGAAATCATCACTATACCATCAGGGTCACCACATCATTTTCGGATTTTGAACAGGATTACTATATCACTATGGCATTTCTTTTTAATATTAAGAGTATTTATATAGCGTCTATCTTCGGCTACAGACTAAGCTTTACGCGCTTTAAAATTCACACTCTCGTTTACACAACGGGCAGCCTAACCAGGCAGACCCGACTGAAGAGATGCTTGCTGGGCTTCATTTAGTCGTTTCACGTGTATTTCAAACAGTATCACTTGCTCGCTTTCCTTCCTTCAGACTTTCCATTTTTCACGCAGGTCGCGTTATGTGTAACATGTCAATTATACCAACGACCAAACTAGCCTTTTCTTCCGAAGGTAGGTGATGGGATTTTATGTGTGTGCAAGATGTTATGCGTGCGTTCACACATGGAGCCTCGGTTTATAGTTTCATTCGAAGGATTTTTTCTGGGAAACGGAGTCAGAACCAATGTTAACCCTGAAGGAAAAATCCCCCTGTACCGAAACGGCCCGGTGGAGATTCGAACCCACAACCACAGGATCACCAAGATCATGAGAGTCTGGCGCTCTGCTAACTGAGCTATTCCAGCCCAAAACAGAATCATTATATGATTGTGGCATTTTAAGTCTCGCCAGGTTTCTAGCCTGGTTTTTAAATGCCAGGGACTCTAATGGAAACCACACAGCTGCATGTCACTGTTTTAACAGAAGTGTCTGTAGCGGCATCACTGAAACTTTCAGACCAACACTGCAGGTGTCTCCGGACCTGGCCGATGCTGTGCGTTCTGAAAGGAAGTACAAAGTGTAGTCCCAGCGCCATAGTCCCAGACCTAAACAGAAATCCAGTGCATTTTTCTCATCCCTCTCATCCTCACTGGTCGTCCTATTCTATGGCCCTTCAGGCTTTTCTCTCATGCGGACCTCAGATTCGATTTCTTCTAGAGTTCCAGACTATGATGGATTGCTGTCGGAGTCTTCAGTAGTAAAGGTTTGTAATTAGGAAATGAAAAGAAATGGCAGTCACCCAGGGATGGGGGACGAGGAACCGAAGGGGTGGCCATGAGGGCGCTTTCTTCATCTGGGTTCAAGGCTAGGACATCACTGTCATGAGTGTTCGAAAAGACCGTCATCACAAATCGGGACTTACCAAATGGTATCTGGCTTACATTAAGTCACAACAGGCCTCAGTGAACATCAAGGAAATGATTCAATAGCAATGCAGTGTCAACTCCGGTAAGTGGCCCCATGCAAGCCTGTTATCAACAGCCCTCAGTGAACATCAAGGAAATGATTCAATAGCAATGCAGAGTCTACTCCGGTAAGTGGCCCTATGCAAGCCTGATATCAACAGCCCTCAGTGAACATCAAGGAAATGATTCAATAGCAATGCAGAGTCTACTCCGGTAAGTGGCCTCATGCAAGCCTGATATCAACAGCCCTTTGTGGACAACTAGGGAGTAGTATTGCGACCGACTGAATCTGCCCCGTGTAGCTGTGTACGTAAACATTGGAAAGACATATGCCTCGGAGAGGGGGTGGGAAATAGGGCAGCATAAACGACAGCGATAGTAGTAATAGTGATAATGACAACGACGACAACAATGAAGGGGAGGAGACGACGACATGACGTCAACAACAACTGCAACATCATCATCAACAACGACGACTACGACTACGACGATGACGACGACGACGACGACGTGCTGCTGCTGCTGCTGCTGCTGCTGCTGCTGCTGCTGATGATGATGATGATGATGATGATAATCATAACAACAGTAATTATAATCATAACAATACAGCAATATACCACCAGCACCACCACCAACAACAATAATGATAATAAAAAATCATAATAAGTAAATTATCGAGACTTACCTGTATGTTGAGGTTAAATTGGAATTATTTAGAGTCTAGTGATGGGAATGAACAATTATGTGAGATTTGATGTGCGCGCATCTAGCCAATAAAGAAGTAGGGTAACTCAATGACGTGAGACTTCAGAGTTAGAGGTCATGAGTTATGAATCAACCATAAAGGCAATATTTTAAAAAAAAATGATGGATTTTGTTTGTTTACATTTCATTACACAAGAACGGTAGTAGACATGGTGGTACACAAGTAATGTCGTGTTTACTGAAGTGGACATAATAGCACACAGGAAGTGTGAGGACAACAGAAGGTATGATGGAACATAGAGAGCATTGAGTGGACAACTGTAGACAGGACACTACACAGGGAGTGTTTGTCAACAACAGTCACAATCACAGTACACAAAGCAATGTTGTGTGACCCACAGTTTGACATAATAATATACAGCCAGTGTTCAGGGGACTGAAGTTTGACATAATACCACAAGAAAATGTGTGGACGACAGTAGGCATTGCAGTACCCAAAAGTGTTGTGTGGTCTGAAGTGTACATTATGGTACACAGGGAGTGTTGTACAAAATGAAGTAGAAATGCTGGTACACAGGCAATGTTGTGTGAACTGAAGCAGACAAAACAGTACACAAGTAGAGATGTACTGAGTAAACTAGACTAACTGTATACAGGAAATGTTGTGTTGTATGAAGTATACGTAACAGTACAAACGAAATGTTATGCAGATTGAAGTATACAAAGTAGTAGACAGAATGTTGTGTAGACAGAATCGGATATAACGGTACACAGGGAATGTTGTATAGACTGAGGTTTACATCACAGTACACAGGGAGTGTTGTGAAGACTAAGTAGACATGATACTACAAGGGGAGTGTTGTGTGTATTGGAGTAGCTATAATACTACACAGGGAATTTTGTATGGACTGAGGTAAACATAACAGAACACCAAGAATGTTGCGTGGACTGAAATAGACATAACAGTACACAGAGAATGTTGTGTGGGCTAAAGTAGACATAACAGTACACAGAGAAGGTAATATGAGCTTAAGTAGACATAACAGTACAGCGAGAATGTTGCGTGGACTGAAATAGATAACAGTACACCGAGAATGTTGCGTGGACTGAAATAGACATAACAGTACACCGAGAATGTTGCGTGGACTGAAATAGACATAACAGTACAGCGAGAAAGTTGCGTGGACTGAAATAGACATAACAGTACACCGAGAATGTTGCGTGGACTAAAATAGACCTAACAGTACACTGAGAATATGGCGTGGACTGAAGCAGACATCACAGTTCACAGAGAATATGGCGTGGACTGAAATAGACATAACAGTCCACAGAGAATATGGCGTGGGCTGACGTAGAAACAACAGTACACAGAAAATATGGCGTGGACTGAGATAGACATAACAGTATACAAAGAATATGGCGTGGACTGAAATAAACATAACACTACACAGAGAATATGGCATGGACTGAAATAGCCATAACAGTACACAGAGAATATGGCGTGGACTGAAATAGACATAACACTACACAGAGAATATGGCGTGGACTGAAATAGACATAACACTACACAGAGAATATGGCGTGGACTGAAATAGCCATAACAGTACACAGAGAATATGGCGTGGACTGAAATAGCCATAACACTACACAGAGAATATGGCGTGGACTGAAATAGACATAACAGTACACAGAGAATATGGCGTGGACTGAAATAGACATAACACTACACAGAGAATATGGCGTGGACCGAAAGAGACATAACAATGACAAGGGAGTATTGCATGGGTTAACTGCTATCGGTGCTCTCTTTCGTGACTGACAAGTAGAGTCTTAAGAAGCCGGTATTCCGACCGAGCCACATCAAAGTCGTTGACGTAAAATGAAACGTCTTATTCTTTATTTTGTTACATGATTTTTTGTTATCTTATTTGATGCATTGATTGTGATTTTCCCGCAATTAACGCCTTTTTTCAGTCATTTTGAAAACAAAAGGTGAAATATTGAAAATGGGGTGGTAAGTTTTGACGAGATACATTATTGTTGCTGGTGGTGTTATTTGCCGTTTCAATGTAGATTTACTTGCTTGCGCCACCATTAGTGATAGACGTTGATGGTGTTAGCTAGCTATATTTTGTGAGATTCGTCTATGTGTGTTCTATCCTCGTTCTGTATTTTTGTAAAAAAAAACCAAAAAAAAAAAAAACGAATAAGTAGGGTACCCCTTACTCCCATGGTGAGACAAATACTGTTTGTGACGATACCAAATTTGCCAGTAAAAATGCCACCACAAAGCACACAGAGCAAATAAGGAGACATTGTCAAAAAGGGATGTCCCATGCTCGCTCATATACCCTGTACGTGACATGTGTACACAGCAGCAGCAAGTGGAGAGAAATGAACGAACACAAATTTACATGCTTTGTATTTCGTGATCCATTTTGTAACATCTCTTTCTCTTTGAGATAAAGTGCGAAAAATACTTTTATTTTGACAAAATGCAAATTAACGTGTTACATTTTTAAGGCATTATTTGATATAACATATCTCTGATCAGTGTGTCCATAAAGCAGCGATTGTTTTGCCGCAATGTTTTGGAATAGTTTACATGTACCCGCATAATTTCCAAAATATAAAAGCCACGATTTTGAAATTGGGAACAGATTTAATTCATTATCTTGTTCCAACGTACATTGAATTTCATTGGGATCGAATGAACGGGTTGTTGATTTACAGACAATTAAACAGAGGATGGGTCGAAATCAAAGTTCGCAAAATCTGTTCAGTTCACAAAATCATTTCAATAGTGGGTGTGGCCACCGCCATTGGCGAGACATTCCACGCAGCGACTCCTCATCGAGTTGACCAGTGTTCTGATGACCCTCTGAGGGATTCTCTGCCATTCCAGTTGCAGCATTTGGAAGAGATCCTGGCGGTCTCTGGAGGTGGATGGTTCTCCTTCACACGTCCCCAACTCATCCCACATATGCTCGATGGGATTGAGGTCGGGACTATACGCCGGGAAGATCATCCTGTTGATGCCGGCCTGCACAATGAAGTTTTCGGCCACCCGGGCCCTATGTGCCGAGCATTGTCGTCTTGGAAGACTGCCATGGGTCCTATCCGTTGCATGGTCGGAACAACGAAAGGCGCCAGGATTTCATCCCGATAGCGGATGCCTGTGAGGTTTCCATCAATATGGTAGAGTGGTGTCTTGTGGTGGAGGCTGAAGGCACCCCATACCATAACAACAGATCCTCCCCCAAAGGCCCTGGTCTGGCGAACAGCCTGCATCAATGTAACGTTCACCAACACGCCTCCAAACTCTAGTTCGGCCGTCATTGTGTTCAAGACTAAACCGCGACTCATCTGAAAAGAGGACCTGGGACCACTGTTGTTGGTTCCATCTCACATGACGATGGCAGAAAGCTCGGCGAGCCAGCCTATGGGGGCTGCTAGCAGTCGTGGTCGAACAGCTGGGCGACGTGATCTGAGGCCGAAGTGGTGAAGACGGTTTCGTATGGCTTGACGGCTGAGGATGGTGTTATTTGCCATACGAAGCTGCCTTTGGATGCTGGTGGAAGTGGTATCCCGCTGCAATAGGGCCTGCCTCTCGATGAAACGATCTTCTCTGGGAGTAGTCTGCCTAGGCCGACCTGACCGTGGCCTCTCTTCAACGCTGTTGGTCGCCCTAAAACGCTGATTCAGTCTAACAATAACTGAATGATGCACACCACCAAGTCGTCGCGCCACTTCAGCCTTTGCAATGGCCATCTTGTATCCACGCAATCGCCCTGGTTTTGTCAAAGGTGCTAAGTTTTCTTCTTCGGTGGCATGGTGAGAAAAGGGCTGACAGTAACCAACCCCGCGCTTAAACAGCCAAAAAAGAAGGGGCATAAAACTCACTTGAGAGACTGCTCTT
Organism: Conus betulinus; assembly: GCA_016801955.1. Classification (NCBI taxonomy): domain Eukaryota; kingdom Metazoa; phylum Mollusca; class Gastropoda; order Neogastropoda; family Conidae; genus Conus; species Conus betulinus. Next base: position 130,920 of record JADBJO010006059.1, read on the forward strand.
GCACGGGAAAAAAGAATTTTTCATTTTACACATCTTGTGTCGCCAGCAAGCTTGATGCAAAACAGGCACAGTTAACGCAACTTTGCACTTTTTTTTATCCCGCGCGGTAACGAGGTCACCAAGACCCCCGTGCGCACTACCAGTTGACACAGGCTGGATTACACACTGCTGTGTGAGACAACAACTACTACTACTACTACTACTTCTACTACTACTACTACTACTACTACTACTACTACTACTACACTGGTTCCATTACTGCTACTGCTACTTCTACCACACACACACACACACACACACACACACACACACACACACCACACACGTGCGCGCGTGTGTGCATTCGTCTCATATTATATAACCTAATGAAAAGTTATGTAATGAAAGTAATACAACAACAACAACAACAACAACAACAACAACTGCTGCTACTGCAGTAACTAACACACACACACACACACACACACACACACACACACACACACACACACACAGATATATATAAGTAGAACATCCTGTTCTGCTCACCTGGCCATTCGAGCTAGTAAAAGAAATACCGAGGCAAGAAGAATGCTTTTATTTTTAGAGCTGAACTATTATAACCACGTACATCAACCGCTTCTGTTTTCTGGCATCGCCTCAACTCATCGGTAAATGATCAGAGCGTGTCCTCATTAAAGAAACCGACCTTCGCCTGGTTTAAATCTTCTCCACCATGAAATACAGCATCCATCGATGACCATAGTAGTAATCTTCAGGAAATGAAATCTGGAAATTCATATCCGTGAGCATGAAATACATAAAAATAGACCAATTCTTCCAAGCAGAGCTCTGAAGGAGATGAACAAAGCGGACACCGGGTAGTGGTGGTTTTTAGGTCCATCCGTTGATCCGCTCTGAACTTTTATTCAGTCAGTCGAATTAGAATAAAAATCAGCAACTTACAATGTACAACGATCCCAACAACACGGAAGGCATTATATATGAGAACGAAACAGATAAAATTGGACACTTTCCTCGTTCTATCAGATTGAACCAAAGCCCAACCTCTGTGTGTGTGTGTGTGTGTGTGTGTGTAAGTGTGTGTGTGTGTGTGTGTGTGTGTGTACACGCGCACGCACATGCATGTGCGTGCGTGCGACCTGTGTGTGTGTGTGTGTGTGTGTGTGTGTGTGTGTGTGTGTGTGTGTGTGCATGTGTGTGTATGTGTGATTGTGTGTGTGTGTGTGTGTGTGTGTGTGTTTTATGTGTGTGTGTGGGTGGGTGTAATTGTGGGTGTATGCGTGCGTGCGTGCGCGCGCGCGCGTTTGTGTGTGTTTCAAACTGCCAGATATGACGTGATAAGCTAACGATTTCATTTGATGGAATGCGGGGGTTAATGATCATCCAATGATATCTAACCATTCTTTCTAATGACTAGCCACTCTTGTTGTTAGTTATGCTTAAACAACAACAACAAAGACGACAAAAAGAACACAACAGCGACAACAACAAGAGGACGATAATGACAACAACAACAACAACTCCGATTTCTTCCTGTGTCTTAGCCGCTTCCTCTTTGTTCAAACATATTCTGATAAAGTTCACTAAATCCTCCAGGGTTATTATTTCACCAAAGAGTTATTTCCCTTACATCACTTCTTCAGCCATTTTACCCGCCACGGAGAGAGAGACACTGACACCGACACTAAAGAATGTTTAATGCCATTGACTCTACAATCCTATTGGCATGGGGGGAATAAGACACAAAACAAAGTGTGAAGTAACGCACTTTAATGAACGACACAAAACAAGACAAGAAATTTTCGGCAATAAGCCTTCCTCAGCGACAAAACAATGAAAACAATGCAGACATTAACATGCACAATACTCCCCTTGTGAAGCCAAAGTGGTGAATTCACCACTTTGGCTTTACACAAGGGGAGTATTGTGCATGTTAATGTCTGCATTGTTTTCATTGTTTTGTCGCTGAGGAAGGCTTATTGCCGAAAATTTCTTGTCTTGTTTTGTGTCGTTCATTAAAGTGCGATCAACATTTAGAAATTTAGCACTATTTTCAAAGCAGTCACATGTCATAATAAAAAACAAATTTACAAATATGCATAAACGAAATAATTATATAGACACTCACACATATAATACGCTCACACTCGCACGTGTACACACATCCCTTCATACACACATACACACACCCGCTTGCACATGTGTACATACACACAAAGGCATCAGCGTGCGCACGAACTGATCGTGCCACATTTAGCGAAATAGGAATTGTATTAGGAAAATCGATCATTCAACGGGGGAACACCAAAGAAATCATAATAATTTGTTTTACCGGTTATTATACTAAAAAAGAATAACTGTGGTTTTTTAAGTCTATATTTTTGGGATTAAGTTTTTATTCCGACGGTCCCAAGCGAGAGAAACAAACCTAGCAAGTGATTTTTTTTTCATTTGTGGAGAGTATGCTGACAATGTCCGAATTCTTGGAAGAGTCCATATTGAGAACCGAACACTTCTTCCTGATGTCTTTCGTAAAATTTACAATGGAATAGAAAATGTGTCTCATCTTCAGTTGATGCACCACACACGGGACAAGGGGAATCAGATGTAACAGCTAAGAACCGTTTTACATTGGCATATAAACCTAATGTTCTTGTTCTGAATCGAGCGAAAATGGATCTGTGCCATTTATTGTTTACAACTCTGATATAATTTTCCGTTTGAGAAACACTCTTAAACGAAAAGAACCATGTATACCTGTCCGATTCTTCCAAATGAGAATGCCAGTCTTATTTATAAGACGAGATTAACCGATCTTCAAATTCGGACAAAAACACTTGTTCATGTCCAACATCTTGACACATCCAAACAATCCCGAACTCGTGAGTAGCTAACACGTTCTTTACAGAATATGCCCAATTTTGCTTTCCATTTTTCATCTGAATCAACATCATTTCATAAGCTTGTTTTCACAATCTTTTTATTGGAAGTTGAAGTAATCTAAGCCAATATTTGATGCACTTTATGTAGGTTCTAACATATAAGGGGTACCGACCAGTTTCACCATATAGCAATTTAGTTGGCGAATGCAATGGTACCGATAGAAAACGTTTGATGCATATGTATGAACCTTCTCCCATTTCACTGTTGTTGAATAAACCCCATACTTCAGCACCATACGTTAACACTGGCTCAATCTGAGAGTCAAGAATTTCAAAAAAAAAAAGAGAAATCAATACAATTTGCTTTTTAAAGGATCTTAAGATTTCTATCGTGCCTTTTTTTTTTCCTTTTCTATAGGTTTCAACCCATGCCTTTTGTAAGCTCAACTTTGTGGTGAAGAAAAAGACCAAGATATTTATATGAATTTGATACAATAATCTCATCGTTTCCATAAAACCACTTTTCGTGGACTGAAAGATGACCCCCTTTCCGGAAAACAATTACATTTGTTTTGTCCAGATTTAATGTAAGCTCTGATTTATCAGCTTCCTCTTTCAGTGCACTTAATTGATTTTGTAATCCCACTGTAGTATCTGCTAAAAGAATAACATAGTCCGCAAACAAACATCAGAAATACATCATAGCACCTGGGATTAACTGAACACCATGTTTTTCCCTTTTTAACTACTTCCATAGCCAGTTCATTGATGAAAAAAAAATGAGAACAGCAGGGGACTTAGCAGCCATCCTTGTTTAACTCCACGTGGGCATTCAAATAAGTCAGAATACATGCCTTTATCTCGGACGTAAGCAAGCACCGAGTTGTATACACTTCTAAGGGCCCTATACACTTTACCATTTACACCTTCTTTGCGCAATATGGTCCATAGCAAGTTTCTATTAACAGAATCAAACGCTTTACGGAAATCTATAAATGCTATATACAATTTTGCTGTGTCTGAGAAGATATTTTTGAACCAGAGAAAATAACGTAAAAATATGATCGATCGTGCTATAGCCTGATCTAAACCCCGTTTGCTCCTCAAATTTTTTTCTTCTGTTTCTGCCCATTTAGTTAATCGTCTGTTTAGAATATTTGCATAAACTTTTCCCAATATACTGGTAAGGGCAATACCTCTGTAATTGTCTGGATTATTGATGTTACCTTTTTGTGCAATGGAATTAAAACAGATTTAGCCCAGTCTAGCGGGAAGATTCCTTCGTAAGATAACTTGTTAAACAAAACTATCAGAAATTCCACTACAAGAGTATTAGAATGTTTTAGCATTTCCCCTAAGATCATGTCTGGACCTGCACTTTTCCTAGATCTTAAATTTTTTATACTGTTAACAATCTCCTCTCTAGATACTGGATCATTAAATAACGGTTCTTCAACGTCATTAGCTTCTAAATCAACGCTTCCATTGTTTTCAATTATATTCTCAGGGTAATTAAAAATTGCGGAAATGCTCAAACCACTGCTCTATGCCAAAAAATCTTAGATTGTCCCGTCGCGCGAAACCTTCCAATCTATCAATCTCCAATCTAAACACATCCCAAAATCTTCTTGCAACTTCTGTACTGTTTTCAGCTGGTTTAGTTTCTGTTCCTCCCCTTAGTCACTTCCTTGTGTAGCACTGCCACACTGTCTGACAGGTCTTGTTGATCTTTTTCTAACTTGTCACACCTATCATCCATCTGTCATTTATTTCACTCAGTTCATTTTTAATCCAGTTTAAATCTTCCCTGATCAGTTGGGTATGCAAACCCATCTGTTGGTGTATTGCAGAAGTTATCCTAGATAACTCGTCAGTGTCACATATTCCGTTTATGCCTTCACCTTTACCAGTTTGATCAGGATAAGGGTTGGGGCCAGGGTTTCCTCCATGTCACCACTGAGACGCAGTCGCCACATGGAAAACAGTTCGTTCACAACACAGCCGAACGCGACGACTGGCGGCACCTGAATGGATATCATCAACAACGGATCGTGTCGAACAGAATCAGTCACACACGACATATTGTCTGGATAGGGAACTGTCCCTCCGTTTATCCAGTTAGCCAACGATGCCTGTTCTTGAATAAACAACTGCCTCACATTGCACTCAAGGCTCCACAACACTGCGACCAGCAGGGCACAGGAGAAAAAGGCCGTCACAACATCACTGGATGACACACACCCCGTGCTATACACTGTAATCCTACCTTGGCTCGCCTTTCTATCCCAGAATGCAACTCTCCAACTCCTACTCGCACAAAATGTTCCAGTTCTTGCCCTGTAACTCTCTAAATCACACATCTTGTCTGTTTTCTTTCCTCTACTGCTTAAACAGGAACTGCTTCACACAAAACGGACTTGTCAGGATCCGACACAACTGAATAAACAATGAAAACAAATACATCACCGTACAAGACCTGTTTACGTGCCGCCATTTTTTAGAACGAGAGAGAGAGAGACAGAGACAGAAACACAGAGACAGAAACACAGAGACAGAGACAGACAGACAGAGGAGAGAGAGAGAGAGACAGAGACAGAGAGACAGAAACAGAGAGACAGAGACAGACAGACAGAGGAGAGAGAGACAGACAGAGACAGACAGACAGAGAGAGAGAGAGAGGCGGGGGCGTAGGATTCGTCACACATTCTGACAGAAACTGGAAAAGACCCCCTGCATGTCTCTGTTCTCTCTCTCTCTCTCTCTCTCTCTCTCTCTCTCTCTCTCTCTCTCTCACACACACACACACACACACACACACACACACACACACACACACACACACATATATATATATATATATATATATATATATATATATATATATATATATATATATATACAATGAAACAATAAATTCCAAGGATAAGCACCGAGCACCATTCCAGCAACTTACAGAGCAGCCAGGTGTTGCAATGACTGCAAGAAATATTGAATTATAAACAAAGCTTGCTCTTATGTCTCAGATTATAAAAATAGGGGGTAATAAGCCTTCATATCTGCAGTGGTAGATGATTCTGCCTAACTAACAGTATGTGCTTGAGTGGGTGAATGGGGAATAAATGAATGCTTCTCAAAATGAACCTTCAGCAAGCTTATAGTCTCCAAAGTGGGAGACAATCTCCAATGGGGAGAAAGCTCACTAACATATAACTCCTGGTCAGATACCGTAATTTGACTCCTCTGCCTTTTCGGTTTTAAGAAGAATGCTATACCAGAAAAAGGCTGGTGTGCAATACCATAGTATGTTTGTTTGTTTTCAAAAAAAACCAACTAAAGGTGCCACCTAAGAAGCAAAAGATTGTTTTGATCTTTCATGATTTTCTTTTGCTTCTTAGGTGGCACTTTTTAGTTTTTTTTTGAAAACTCAACAAACATACTATGGTATTGCACACCAGCCTTTTTCTGGTATAGCATTCTTCTTAAAAACGAAAAGGCAGAGGAGTCAAATTACCACTTTCCGCGGTCACTGAGGGATGAAACAATCAGGTTTCGAAATACCGGTATCTGACCAGGAGTTATATGTTAGTGAGCTTTCTCCCCATTGGAGATGGTCTCCCACTTTGGAGACTATAAGCTTGCTGAAGGTTCATTTTGAGAAGCATTCATTTATTCCCCATTCACCCACTCAAGCACATACTGTTAGTTAGGCAGAATCATCTACCAATGCAGATATGAAGGCTTATTACCCCCTATTTTTATAATCGGAGACATAAGAGCAAGCTTTGTTTATAATCAATATTTCTTGCAGTCATTGCAACACCTAGCTGCTCTGTAAGTTGCTGGAATGGTGCTCGGTACTTATCCTTGGAATTTATTGTTCATTGTAATTTAGTCCCTTGCGGATTCATTCCAAGAACTGGCCCTCAGCACTTGTGTCTTAAGAGGTTATCTTTTTTTATATTTTCTACTTTTCACAAGAAAATGTAGCTTGTTTTGATCTTTCATGATTTCTTTTGCTTCTTAGGTGGCACCTTTAGTTGGTTTTTTGAAAACTCAACAAACATACTATGGTATTGCACACCAGCCTTTTTCTGGTATAGCATTCTTCTTAAAACCGAAAAGGCAGAGGAGTCAAATTACCACTTTCCGCGGTCACTGAGGGATGAAACAATCAGGTTTCGAAATACCGGTATCTGACCAGGAGTTATATGTTAGTGAGCTTTCTCCCCATTGGAGATGGTCTCCCACTTTGGAGACTATAAGCTTGCTGAAGGTTCATTTTGAGAAGCATTCATTTATTCCCCATTCACCCACTCAAGCACATACTGTTAGTTAGGCAGAATCATCTACCAATGCAGATATGAAGGCTTATTACCCCCCTATTTTTATAATCGGAGACATAAGAGCAAGCTTTGTTTATAATTCATATTTCTTGCAGTCATTGCAACACCTAGCTGCTCTGTAAGTTGCTGGAATGGTGCTCGGTACTTATCCTTGGAATGTATTGTTTCATTGTAATTTAGTCCCTTGCGGATTCATTCCAAGAACTGGCCCTCAGCACTTGTGTCTTAAGAGGTTATCTTTTTATATTTTCTACTTTTCACAAGAAAATGTAGCTTGTTTTGATCTTTCATGATTTTCTTTTGCTTCTTAGGTGGCACCTTTAGTTGGTTTTTGAAAACTCAACAAACATACTCAGCCTTTTTCTGGTATAGCATTCTTCTTAAAACCGAAAAGGCAGAGGAGTCAAATTACCACTTTCCGCGGTCACTGAGGGAGAAACAATCAGGTTTCGAAATACCGGTATCTGACCAGGAGTTATATGTTAGTGAGCTTTCTCCCCATTGGAGATGGTCTCCCACTTTGGAGACTATAAGCTTGCTGAAGGTTCATTTGAGAAGCATTCATTTATTCCCCATTCACCCACTCAAGCACATACTGTCAGTTAGGGCAGAATCATCTACCACTGCAGATATGAAGGCTTATACCACCCCCTATTTCTATAATCTGAGACATAAGAGCAAAGCTTGTTTATAATTCAATATTTCTTGCAGTCATTGCAACACCTAGCTGCTCTGTAAGTTGCTGGAATGGTGTGCTCGGTACTTCCTTGGAATTTATTGTTTCATTGTAATTTAGTCCCTTGCGGATTCATTCCAAGAACTGGCCCTCAGCACTTGTGTCTTAGAGGTTATCTTTTTATATTTTCTACTTTTCACAAGAAAATGTAGCTTGTTTTGATCTTTCATGATTTTCTTTTGCTTCTTAGGTGGCACCTTTAGTTGGTTTTTTGAAAACTCAACAAACATACTATGGTATTGCACACCAGCCTTTTTCTGGTATAGCATTCTTCTTAAAACCGAAAAGGCAGAGAGTCAAATTACCACTTTCCGCGGTCACTGAGGATGAAACAATCAGGTTTCGAAATACCGGTATCTGACCAGGAGTTATATGTTAGTGAGCTTTCTCCCCATTGGAGATGGTCTCCCGCTTTGGAGACTATAAGCTTGCTGAAGGTTCATTTTGAGAAGCATTCATTTATTCCCCATTCACCCACTCAAGCACATACTGTTAGTTAGGCAGAATCATCTACCAATGCAGATATGAAGGCTTATCACCCCCTATTTCTATAATCTGAGACATAAGAGCAAGCTTTGTTTATAATTCAATATTTCTTGCAGTCATTGCAACACCTAGCTGCTCTGTAAGTTGCTGGAATGGTGCTCGGTACTTATCCTTGGAATTTATTGTTTCATTGTAATTTAGTCCCTTGCGGATTCATTCCAAGAACTGGCCCTCAGCACTTGTGTCTTAAGAGGTTATCTTTTTATATTTTCTACTTTTCACAAGAAAATGTAGCTTGTTTTGATCTTTCATGATTTTCTTTTGCTTCTTAGGTGGCACCTTTAGTTGGTTTTTTGAAAACTCAACAAACATACTATGGTATTGCACACCAGCCTTTTTTCTGGTATAGCATTCTTCTTAAAACCGAAAAGGCAGAGGAGTCAAATTACCACTTTCCGCGGTCACTGAGGATGAAACAATCAGGTTTCGAAATAATACCGGTATCTGACCAGGAGTTATATGTTAGTGAGCTTTCTCCCCATTGGAGATGGTCTCCCACTTTGGAGACTATAAGCTTGCTGAAGAGAAGCATTCATTTATTCCCCATTCACCCACTCAAGCACATACTGTTAGTTAGGCAGAATCATCTACCAATGCAGATATGAAGGCTTATTACCCCCTATTTTTATAATAATCGGAGACATAAGAGCAAGCTTTTTGTTATAATTCAATATTTCTTGCAGTCATTGCAACACCTGGCTGCTCTGTAAGTTGCTGGAATGGTGCTCGGTGCTTATCCTTGGAATGTATTGTTTCATTGTAATTTAGTCCCTTGCGGATTCATTCCAAGAACTGGCCCTCAGCACTTGTGTCTTAAGAGGTTATCTTTTTATATTTTCTACTTTTCACAAGAAAATGTAGCTTGTTTTGATCTTTCATGATTTTCTTTTGCTTCTTAGGTGGCACCTTTAGTTGGTTTTTTTGAAAACTCAATAAACATACTATGGTATTGCACACCAGCCTTTTTCTGGTATAGCATTCTTCTTAAAACCGAAAAGGCAGAGGAGTCAAATTACCACTTTCCGCGGTCACTGAGGATGAAACAATCAGGTTTCGAAATACCGGTATCTGACCAGGAGTTATATGTTAGTGAGCTTTCTCCCCATTGGAGATGGTCTCCCACTTTGGAGACTATAAGCTTGCTGAAGGTTCATTTTGAGAAGCATTCATTTATTCCCCATTCACCCACTCAAGCACATACTGTTAGTTAGGCAGAATCATCTACCAATGCAGATATGAAGGCTTATTACCCCCTATTTTTATAATCGGAGACATAAGAGCAAGCTTTGTTTATAATTCAATATATATATATATATATATATATATATATATATATATATATACGCGCGCGCGCGCGCGCATGCGCACACACACACGCGCGTGCGAAATTGTAGGGTCCCCGCCAGCCGTGGTATGCTGGATAGGGTGATGTTGAGCAGACAGTGTTTAGGGCACCTTTTCTAGCCCCATCCTCATGCCAAGGGGGTGAGCAGTGCTAGCCTAGAAAGGGCTGCTCAGTCGCTCAGGGGGCTGCCCACCGCCACTGCTGCTCCGATTCAGTGACGGCCGACCATATGGCCTGAGCCGCCTGTGTGCACAGAGAGAGAGAGAGAGAGAGAGAGAGAGAGAGAGAGTATGCGCGTATATTTTGGTTTGGCTTGTGAAAAGTAGTGACGAGGTAGGTTTGAGTGTGACATTGGGACGTGGGAAGTAACATATTACTGATATACATAGATCCATCACGTGCTGCTTTAGTTCCAGTATGTAGTATCTCGTTTATAACACTATGCATCAGAAAATTATCATTCTTTTCAACGACACCCATTTTCTTACTAGACATTTTTTCCTCTTTGAGCATGCTTTGCTTTAACACTTCAAACATTTTTTCTCTTCCTGTTCTTGAAGTTGTTTATGTTTTTTAAGAGCCCACAAGTAGAGAAGTGGGTTGACTGCTGAATTGAATGGTAACACGAAGACAACCATGAGATCGTAGATCTTCTTGAAAACCGACACACCTTGAGAACTTATTACCATTGACATCGCAAATACAATCCAGCAAACAGCTTCGGTCACTGCCACGTTCATCGTCACTTGGACTGCGGAGTACACTGATCTTATTGTTGGATTAAGCGCTATCCTGTGCTCTGGCATTTGCCAAGAGATGAAAATTTGGCCTGCCACAATAATTAAACATAAAGTGAAGTTGACTAGCACTATAACATTAAGCCATCTGACACCGTGATAAGAATGATTGACATCAAATGATGTCAGGCGACATAAGCCAGACTGACCCGTGAGGCCCCAGTGTGACATACCAGGGAGAAACGGAATCAATGCCAACACGATTCCGACAGTCCACGTCACTGTACAAGCTGTGAAGCTGACACCTGTTTGGCGTCTGCACAAAGCCTGTGGCCAATAACAAAGAACAGCGTGATGTAAAGTGATGAAGCAGATGATCGACACTGACACTGAAACAGACAAGCAGAAAAGAAATCCTGCGAACTGACAGGTTAAAGCCTTGGTCCATGTTTGTTCAACGTAGATGTAGTTTTTGTGGTAAAAATTGTCTGCTGCCAAAAACAATGCAAACATGGATGCCCATGCAAATATCAGCAAACTGCAATTGGGCAAGTGTCATCAAGAAATTACGTCTGAATACATCATTAACTGTTACAGATGTTAAGATACAAATAAAATTTGCTGCCATGGTAGAGGCAGTATTTAGCACAAACAAAATCCGGTCCAGTTCAGTTGGTAACAACCTTGTACATGATGGGAGTATGGTACTGGGAGCCATACACTTACTTGTTTTGGGGAGGAAGCAGGTTCTGCAGCACAGTCTGTAGTCGGACGAAACGATGTCTTTTAATCCAGTTGACAATGAAAATAGATCAAAAGGAAAATTAGCGATGGTATTTCCTCGAATATCCAGGTTTTTCAGACGTGAAATTGTTTTAAAACCTGTTGGACCAATGACTTTAATCGCGCAAAATGATACATTCAAAAATGTTACTCGATGAAAATATGGATTGAATCTGTTGTGGAAAATATTCAAATTTGTTTTAGAGAGATATCCACTCGTCTCAATGTGTAAAACACGACCTTGGTCACTTTACCTTTCATTTTGCTGAGAGGGTTGTTTCCTAGCAGAATACTCTCTAAATGTTGCAGCTCATGAAAAATGTCCAAATCGAACGACTTCAGGTAGTTATTGGCGAGATTAATATACTTCAAGTTTCTGATCTTAAAACGTGAAATATTATGAAGGGAACACTGAGATAGAACCAAATGAACCAGGCGTATATTTTGATTGAAACCACTCGGCGTCATTCCTGACCCTGTTGCATCCACGTATCTTAACTGGGGGAAGAGGTCAGAGCGAAATGGTTTGTTGCATAGAAAACATGACCTTGGCATAGACAAGACACTGGACAGGTCATGTCACACATCATTTCATCATCCCACTGGGGACACTGACCCCAGCCATCACAGAGGTTATATCCATGCACACAGACCATGGAAGTTCGACACCTGTACAAACCAGGACACGTCATTGTCCCACAGTCTTGTTCGTCTTCTCCATAAACGCAATCAGAAAATCCATTGCATCGGGTGTAGACAGGCAGGCAGTATATCCACTCTGTTTCGCATTGATAATGACTGTGAGGGCAAACGTCATCCCCTGTCATCACCTGCTGAGTGAAGTAGCCAGTCCCATCCAGACTGACATAAAACTGTTGTTTCACGGCCTCTTTCCAGCCCTGAGGGAGGTAAGAATTGTCATCAGGACATCCAACCTCATCCGAGTTGTCCACACAATCTGCCAGTTGATTACAATGCTGACTGGACAACACACATTGGCCATTGGAACACTGGAATTCACTGCATGCAGGATGTTCACAAAAAGACTCTTCACTTCCGTCTGGGCAGTCCAGTCTAAAATCACACACTCGAGTGTAATGCACAGCTGTGAATTCACATTCAAACATATATACAGTTTCTTTTCCAACACGAATGCGTGTGTCAGTATAGTGTATACTGCTAGTGTTTATGAACGCGCACGTTTTTTAAATCACTTGTTTTCAAAGAGCTCTTTGCGTCACATGATAAGAATACACGAATAATATTGTCGTTTGATAAAAGAGAGAAAACATTATGAGAATATATCTGACTTGATGTCAGATATAGGTTACTTGATTTAAGTGAGTATGAATTTTCCTGTAAGAAACTGGTGCCACATCTCCACTAGTACAACACCCACTCCCTCCACTACCTAAGCCCAAGATCTTAGTGGTGTTGTCGCACACTGTTCTTCTCACGCCTCACTCCG
>JADBJO010006060.1:2500-5000 GCA_016801955.1 Conus betulinus
AGGGGTTATGGAAGGTTGGAGGTGTTTCCACTCGTTGAAACTGTGGGAGACATGTCGCACCGATTGTGGAACAATTGAAAGTGATTGCAGGCCTGTAACTATCAGGACGCTTTAAGGTCCAACGTTTTTGTCCATGTGAAGCAGCAATGACCGTTGTTCTTCATTTACAGTCCTGTGGTTCAGAATTGAGGCAGAGAGAGAGAGAGAGAGAGAGAGAGAGAGAGAGAGAGAGGAGAGAGAGAGAGAGAGGAGAGAGAGAGTGTGGGTGTGTGTGTGTGTGTGTGTGGTGTGTGTGTGTGTTGTGTGTGTGTGTGTGAACATATCCCCTGTTAATGTCATTCTGTGATACTGGCATCACGCTTACAACCTTGCGAGTGTTGCGCATGAGCCGTACACCCTGAAAGTGGAGCAGCCTCCCCCACGTGCTTCAGATCAAGAGGGCTTTCTGCCAGCTCTACGGCTGATGTCGCTATTCAACTTGTGAAGTAGGTGTTTTATAATTCATTTTGCAGATTGTTCATTGAAACGTACTTTGTAAGTCTCTATGGTCATAAACTTACATTCCTGTCACAAAGAGAACTATGTAACAGAGGAAGTTTCGATCTTGGAGCAAACTGCAGCGATTGACATAGTCGGAGCACTGTGATACACATGATAAATGCGACTGTTCTTGACGGGACACAAATGACAAAAACACAGTACATGGGGATATTCACACAGTAACGAACCTATCATGTATGAAATCTTCATTCCTTCCTTTCTCATTTCCCTCTGTTTTCATTTAGCCGCAGGGCAGAGCTGGAAGCAAAAACTTCCTGAGCTGGTCCCACGACCGGCAGTATAGCTATTTCTAAAGATCTTGTTGGGCTGAGTTTTTGCAGCTTTGGCACTACAAAGTGTGTGTAAAGAATACATTTCTGCAACACCATGATAAACCTGTCTTCTCAGAAAACATACTCGAGTATGGCTTTTTCCCCGTGTCATAATGAATAGACAAGGTGCGTGTTTCGGCCAGCGCTCTAAGTGATTTTGTGTGTCTTCCTCACTGAATGGAAGCTCAATAGTGAAATTTGGCTGGAATTCCCAAACCGACCACTCCTGAACACGTGCCCCCTCTGTTGCAGGCTCACAATTTCCATGTAAAACCACAAGGCGACCCCACTCTCTCCTTCTCATACATCTGCGTGTATGCAAGCGCAAGTTCATGTATGTTCACCCCATATATACACACACACACACACACACACACACACACGCACGCACGCACGCACGCACACGCACACGCACACGCACACACACGTGCACACGCGCACACACACACACACACACACACAAACACACACGCACACACACATACACAAACACACTCACCACACACACACACACACAACACACACACACACACACACACACACACACACACACATCTCTATGATTTATTCAGGAATAAATGATGAACAACATTCAAAAACACAGTTTCCTCTCCTGACGCTAAAAAGGTGGGAAATAGCATTGAAACTGACAAACCTGCACACATTGCATTTAATGCTGCAGCACAGCCAGATCCGTTTTACATTAGCGAACAGACACGCGTGCGCACCTATGACCTATTCACACACACGAAACACACATATGTTTGCATACAAGAATACACACACGCACGCACGCACGAACGCATGCACGCACGCACACACACACACACACACCACACCACACACACACAACACACACACACACACACACACACCGACATACATATGCACCAACTTCAACAAGAGGAACAGCGATAACAATGCACACACACACACACACACACACACACACACACACCACACACACACACACACACACACACACATGTGCATACATGCAGGCACACACACTAGAACTTCAACAACATACACATGCAGATGCACACACACACACCACACACACACACACACACACACACACACACACACACACACACACACACACACACACACACACATGTGCATGCATGCAGGCACACACACTAGAACTTCAACAACATACACATGCAGTTGCACACACACACACACACACACACACACACACACACACACACCACACACACACACACACACACACACATGTGCATGCATGCAGGCACACACACTAGAACTTCAACAACATACACATGCAGTTGCACACACACACACACACACACACACACACACACACACACACACACACACACACACACACACACACATCTCTATGATTTATTCAGGAATAAATGATGAACAACATTCAAAACACAGTTTCCTCTCCTGACGCTAAAAAGGTGGGAAATAGCATTGAACTGACAAACCTGCACACATTGCATTTAATGCTGCAGCACAGCCAGATCCGTTTTACATTAGCGAACAGACACGCGTGCGCACCTATGACCTATTCACACACACGAACACACATATGTTTGCATACAAGAATACACACACGCACGCACGCACGAACGCATGCACGCACGCACACACAC
>JADBJO010006060.1:22500-27500 GCA_016801955.1 Conus betulinus
GGAACCTGGGTTTATAGTTTATATATGGCACAAGAAGAGTAGAGCCACGAAGCACCAAACACTATGGTTCCAGACCAGGTATTGTGTGTTCGATTACAGTTGTTTCCAACACAGACACCGCCATTGTCACAGACGGTGTGTGTTTCACGCTAGACCGCTGACTTCTCCGTACAAGGTAAGCGCAGTAGCTTGTAAGAATTTGTTGTAGATCCTGTGGTAGATCTGGATCTGGATCTGGAACTTTACGTCGCAGGAGCCAGTCAATGGCTATAAATACGACGGAACAGGGGGAGAGAGCAAGCAAAAATAGTTTTAAAATGGTTTAAAAAGCCATCACTTTGTCCTAACAATGATTTTTCCCTCGGAGTTAACATTGGTTCTGACTCCATTTCCCATACAGTCCTTCGAATGAGACTATAAACCGAGGTTCCGTGTGTGAACGCACGCATAACATCTTGCACACACGTAAAATCCCATCACCAACGTTCGGAAGAGTAGGCCAGTTTGGCCGTTGGTATGGATGACACGTTACACATAGCATGCACCCTGAGTGAGAAACGGAAAGAATGAATGAAGTAAGTAAGGAAAATGAGTGATCGATATTGAACGATACTGACTGGATGACACGGGAAAACGACTGAATGAAGCGCCAGCTGGCAGCTCTTCAGTCGGCACTACCCAGGTAGGCAGCCCGTTGTGTAAACGAGTGTTGATTGTAAAGCGCTGTGATGAAGCGTGCTGCCTGTCTCTGCACCCTCTCCAACTTCTCGATATTCTGTTGGTAATACGGGGTCCCACACTGTTGGTGCATACTGTAATCTGGATCTCACCAGTGCGAGATACGCCAGGCACCTGCACTCCTTTGGGCAATTCCTGAGATTCCGGCGTAGGAAGCCCACTGTTGATCCAGCTTTCCGAGCAATACTTGCAATGTGTTGACCCCATTTCAAGTCATCTGAGATGTTCAGCTTGCAGACAACAACATAAACCAGGCGGTATTGAAACGAATAGGATCCTTTTATTTGCAAACGTTGAAGAATACAGGAACAAAAAACAACAATCAACTGACGCTCAGGTTCTAAAAGTCGTACAGGAGCTCAATCGTACACCCCGCGGCCAGTAATCTACTAATGGCAGCTTTTCATCGACTAGGCTCGAACTCAGTGAAGACTCGAAACACTTCTATGCTCGACAATGACCAGAACGCCTCAACAAATCTTATTTTCCCTCTCTCTCTCCCAGTCGCACAGCTCTCATCATCTTATATGTTATCTAAAGAATATTCTCAAACATACTCGATCATTCTTTTCTAGAATATTCTGCACGGCGGTAAGCTCAACCAATGAAATCGCGACAAGCTCATGCAAATGTGATTCGATCAGCTTCTACAGCAGCATTCTGGAACCTTCGGTAATGCACTAGCAACTTACAGAGACCTGGTGAACATTCTAACATCATCTCGAATATTCTAATCGCATTATCAATCGATCCGAAAACAAAACTGAACAATACGGCATGCGTTCATTTTCCAAATGTTTTAAACTAATCAACAATAGCACTACACTGACTGAAAACACAGAGATCTAACTGCGATAAATAAAAGGAGACTTGCAACTCGCCATCAGTGCTATGACGTCTTTCGCGAAAGTTCCCTCCACTCTTGCCTCCCTTTCAGATTGTAACAGTCGGAATGTATTTTCGTTCTGCTCATATGAGTGAAATGAGGGACCAGTTTGCCCCTACTCTCCTCACCCCTATCTCCTTTTGGTGGGTAGGAGGGACGTATAAACCTATAGTGGATAACTGGAGCAGTTTTACCAGGTGCGACAGTTAGGACTTTTGTAAGTTGATGTCCTTAGCCGCTACTGGTAGGCTACTTCTTTTAGCTTGCAGTCCTCTTTCTGTTGCTCGACGTACTAGTGCTATGGTCCCTCTCTCTCTCTCTCTCTCTCTCTCTCTCTCTCTCTCTCTCTCTCTCTTTCTCTCTCTCTCTCTTCTTGCTGATTCTTTTCTTTCTTTGTAATCTTTATTCTTGTTTGTTGTTTCAATCGTTTCTTTTTCCCTTTTAAAGTCATCTACGCCTTAACTATAATGGATAAACTTTGTAATGTTCTGAAGATATGTGTGTTTGTTAAAAGTTTTGTACGCACATCCTCGTCCGCCCGACGAAGCACACGTAAGCAAAACTGACATACAGAAAAACGCATAACTAGATCTCAAACAGTGCGATAGGCCATGTTTGTTAGGCACTCCAGATCTGACCAGCGTGCTGCCAAAGGCTTAGGTCTGCTGTCAGCTACATCTGGTTCCTGAGCCTCTCTCCCATGTCGTTCCTTAGTTAGTTAGTCAGTTAGTTAGTGAGTTAGTTGGTTGGTTAGTTAGTTAGTTAGTTAGCTAGTTAGATAGTTAGTTGGTTGGCTGGTTGATTGGTTGGTTGGTTGGTTATTACTAGTCTTTTGGTTGGTTGGTTTGTTAGTTCGTTTCGTTCGTTCGTTAGTTAGTCAGCTGGTTAGCTAGTTAGCTAATTAGTTAGTCAGTTAGTCAGTAAGTTAGTTGGTTGGTTAGTTAGTTGGCTATTAGTTAGTTAGTTGGTTGGCTGGTTTGTTATTAGTTAGTTGTTTGGTCGGTTGGTTTGTTGGTTGGTTGGTTGGTAAGTAAGCTAGATGGCTGGTTGGCTGGTTAGTTAGTTCGTTCGTTAGTTAGTCAGCTGGTTAGTTAGTTAGCTGATTAGTTAGTCGGTTAGTTAGGTAGTTACTTAGATTGTTGGTTCGTTAGTTCGTCAGTGGTTTCTTGTGTAGCTGGTTAGTTTACTAATTACTTAGTCACTTACTTACTCACTTACTTACCTACTTACTGACTGACTGACTGACTGACTTTCTTTTTACCTACTTACTTACTTACTTACTTACTTACTTACTTACTTACTTACTTCCTTACTGATCCATTTTTTCCCTACTTGTTCCTCTGGGACTTGTGTTGACGGTGGCCCCATCGCTCCGCCGATGTGAGGTCAGCACCACAGAGCAGTCTGCAAGCCGTGAGAGCTGCTGGATGGAACTGAACGCTGTCACTGCATGTCGTACTCCCTTCTTTCTGGTTCTGCTGCTGCTGGTGGTGGTGATGGTGGTGATGGTGGTGGTGCTGGTGGTGGTGCTGCTGCTGATGATGACGAAGGTGATGATGATGATGATGATGAGGAGGAGGAGGAGGAGGAGGAGGAGGAGGAGGAGGAGGAGGAGGAGGAGGAGGGAGGAGGAGGGAGGAGGAGGACGGTGATGCTGCTGCTGCTGCTGCTGCTGCTGCTGATGATGATGATGATGATGATGATGATGTGAAGATGGTGATGAGGGTGATGATGATGACGACGACGACGATGATGATAAAGAGGAGGAGGAGGAGGAGAAAAAAAAGGAGGAGGACGAGGAGGAAGAGGAAGAGAAGTAAAGGAATGCTTTTTGTGACTGCGACTACTATCTACTGTTGAAATGTTGTGCCGTTGGTATTGCTGCTTGTGGGTGATTGCTCGCTTGTTTCGGCCGCCATTTGTGCTGCTACTGCTGCTGCTGCTACTACTGCTGCTGCTGGCTGCTGACAAGTAGCTAGCTCTCTTCATGCTACTGCTGGATCGTTTTGGCTTGCTCTGTCGTTGCTGCTGCTGCTGCTGCTGCTACAGATGATATTTCCTACCGTGTTTCTATGGCTGCTGATATCGCTGTCACTGTTGATAATGAGTGATTTATCTGTTTGTTTTTTGTTGCTGTCGCTGTTGTTGCTGCTGCGACGTAGTGGTTTTGCTCCTGTCGATGTTATTGTTGCCGTCGTTGGGTTTCTAGTGTCAGTTGCAACTGCTAATATGACTGACGACTGCTGCTTCGGATCGATCGTCTGTCGGTGTGTCTGTCTGCTAGCACAGATTGTATATTATCATGTGTGTGTTCCTGTTATTGCGTTAATGCTGCTGCTGGTGCTGGGGACTTTTCTCTTTAAAATTTTTATTTTGCTGCTATTGCTGCTGACTTTTAGCTGATTTTGTTTTTGCATGTTGGTCTGCATTGCTGCTACTGATACTCTTTTCTGTTTGTTAACTTGCTTGTTGAGGGGGGTGGTAGTGAGTTTGTTTGGGGGGTTTGCTTGTTTGTTTTGTTGTTGGGGGCCAGGGTTAGAGGTTGTTTGTTTGCTTCGGGGGGTGGTGGTGGTGTTTTTTTTTGGTTTGTTTGCCAGTTTGTTTTTCTTTGTTTGGGGGGGTTGTTTGTTTCGTTTGTTTGCCAGTTTGTTTCTTTGTTTCGGGGTTTGTTTGTTCGTTTGTTTGACAGTTTGCTTCTTTGTTTGGGTGGTGTGTTTGTTTTGTGGGTATGTTTTTTTTTTGTTGTTGTTTCAAGGGAGGGTGGGGGTGGGGGTTTGGGAGGTTGTCTGGTTGTTTGTTTATTTGGGGGTTGTTTGTTTGGAGCTTCTTTGTTTGTTTAAGGGTTTCTTTGTTTGGGGGGCTACTTTGTTTGTTTGGGGGTTTCTTTTGTTTCTTACAGGGTTGTTTGTTTGGAGGTTTCTTTGTTTGTTCGAGGGTTGTTTGTTTGTTTGTTTGGGGGTGTTTGTTTGGTTGGTTGGTTGAGGGTTAGTTTGTTGGTTTGTTTGGGGTATTTTTGTTTTGTTTGGGGGGGGGGTGTTTGTTTGCTTATGGGGGTCGTTTTATTATTATTTTTTTGTTGTTTGGGGGGGGGGGGGGGGGGGGGGGGGGGGTGGCGAAAGGGGGGGGGGGGGGGGGGGGGGGGGGGGGGGGGGGGCGGGGGGGTGGCGAAGGTTATTTGTTTGGGGGGTTGCTTGTTTGTTTAGGAGCTTCTTTTTTTTTTTTATTTTTGTTTAGCTTGTTTGCTAGGGATGTTTGTTTGTTCGGGGGTTCTTTGTTTATTTGTTGCTTTGTTTGTTTGGGGTTTGCTTGCTTGTTTGTTTAGGGGTTTCTTTGTTTTTACAGACTGGTTTCTATTGTTTCTTTTTTGCTGGCGGTG
>JADBJO010006060.1:37500-40000 GCA_016801955.1 Conus betulinus
GAGACAGACAGACAGACAGACAGACAGACAGAGACAGACAGACAGAGTTTAAGAACATGAATTGGAAAATTCAGTCATTAGTTGGGTATGAAGTGCCCTTTTAAAGCTATATATGCTGGCATGAACATCAAGAGGGGGTGAAATGCGGTTCCATAAGAAGCCGCCAGAGTAGTGAAGACTGGTTTTAAACATATCTATTCTTGGACGGGTATTACAATTTTATGAAAATGGCGATTTTCATTAAATCTAAATTTCTCTGTAATTGAAGGGGGAGCACGACCCGAAAGAATCTTAAACACATGAAAAAAGCTTTATTGAATTTAAGCTTCAAGTTAATGGTAAAATATCCAGATCTGTATAGTCAGAGTATGATAACGTAACCGATTAAAAAAAAACTGATTTCAGGGAAACGTCTATAAAGAATAAACAAGGTTTGCGTATATGATTACTAGCTGAATCCCAAACTGTAGATGCATAATTTATATGGGATTCAATATAAGCGTGAAAAAATATTTTACGTGAATGGCAGTCTAGGAAATGCTTTATCTTGGACAGCTGGTATATCTTTTTCGAAACTATTTTGCATAAAGACCGTACATGTTCTGACCATGACAGATTGTTGTCTATAACTACTCCTAAGACTTTATGACAGACTGTTTCTTTGATAGTTATACCATTGATAGAAAGGGGTGCGCTCGTATAAGAAAGGTTTTGACGTTTTTTGTCCTGTGGTTATGATCTTATGTTTTGGTTTTGACAGGGTTTAGACACATATGGTTTAATTCAGACCATTCGGTTAGCTGGTTAATACTTTGCTGTAATAACATAGATACTTTTTCTGCTTTGCGATCACACGCATGAACAGTAGTGTTATCGGCGAACATATCACAAAGCGCTGGGAGAAACAGGGGAAGATCATTAATATATATTGAGAAAAGTATGGGTCCTAGGACGGAGCCTTGAGGAACACCATGTTTGAGATGCAAAATAGAAGATAAGCGTTCATGAATTGAGACAGTTTTTGTTTTCTGTCGCTTAAAGACGAAGAGATGAGTTCTAGAGCATTATTGGAGGAGAGAGAGAGAGAGAGAGAGAGAGAGAGAGAGAGAGAGAGAGAGAGAGAGAGAGAGAGAGAGAGAGAAGAGAAGAGAAGAGAAGACAAAATTCCTTATTTACGAGGACAAGAGATAAGCACTGACGTGCTTTTTTTCTATCCAGTCCTCGCCCTGAGTAGGGACTACAACATGCAGCGAAGTGAAATAATGTAAGAAAGCAAACAAGCAAGTAAAGCGGTCATGCAATCATAATGGAACATCAAATGAAAATAGAAGAGAAATGTGAAAAAACACATATAACAAACAAACAAAAACTAAAACTAAAAATGAAAATAACAATAATGACGGGGAAGGAGAGAGTGGGGCTGTGGGATGGGGTGGGCTAGGGGAATATATGGAAATGTACTACCGTACAAAAATTAGCATGTATAAAAACAGACAGTAAATTGAATATGACAAAGTAGGTACATCATTTGGAACACACACATATACGTACGCACGCACGCACAGAGAGAGAGAGGGCGAGAGCGAGAGAGAGAGAGAGAGAGAGAGAGAGAGAGAGAGAGAGAGAGAGAGAGAGAGAGAGCACAACATGTAATAATCTTTCGTGAGAGAGAGAGAGAGAGAGAGAGAGAGAGAGAGAGAGAGAGAGAGAGAGAGAGAGAGAGAGAGATTCTAAACAAAACCTCCATTACATTGTCCAATGGTTCCTGAATAATGCAATTTATCTATGTGCATCGCTGCACATGTGGATGCTAAAAAGGAGCAAACTAAAGCTTCCGCTAACAATGGTCAAATAACTGACAAAAAGAAGAATCGAATATATTATGTAGTGTGTTGGATCAGTGATCTGTGAGCATTTTCTTTCATTCTTTCATTCAACACAGACAGACAGACAAACAAACAAACAGACAGACAGACAAACACAGAACGACAGACAGACAGACAGACTCTCTCTCTCTCTCACACACACACACACACACACACACACACACACACACACACACACACACACAGGTACATAGACTGGGTGAAAAGAGGGGGAAGTTTGGAATGGGGACAATGTATGTATGTGGTGGTAGAGAAGCAATTGGGGGGGGGGGGGGGGGGAGAAAAATTGCCTACCGGTTGAGAGTTGACAGTCTCTGTACTCCTTCTCTATTTTTCTCTATTTGTCCTTGGATGTTATCATCAAGAAGTGTTCCATGTCGAGGCTGGTATGAGTGGATAAGAACAGGCGAGAGGGGCAAATGCTATTTCAAAAAAATTTTTTTATCCCCCCCCCCACCCCTTTTCCAATCCCCAAAATATGTCCTTTTTCTATCCGCAGAATTGTTGCTTGAGTTGTCTCTTCGTACCCTTGTCCTTTCCCATTTGCCCCACCTCCCTTCATCTTTTATCGAGTTGTGGCATGTCTTCGTCACTTGTGAGTCAAATGGACAAAT
>JADBJO010006060.1:45000-52500 GCA_016801955.1 Conus betulinus
GATTAACCATATCATATTAGTAGGGAAAATGTCCATTAGCATAGCACGTAAAACTGGAAAATTGATAGCATTACAAATGATCTTCGATCAACACATAGAACTGAGAAAGCGTTACATCAATTTACTTATTGCGTAATTAATAAGTAACAGGATTCAGAAACACGCTTTTGTATAACATCGGATACTGGAGATGTATCTCTTCCAGGAAAACAAAAAACAAAAAAAAACAGAAAGAAGAGAGAGAGAGAGAGAGAGAGAGAGAGAGAGAGAGAGAGAGAGAGAGAGAGAGAGAGAGAGAGAGAGGCCTTGGATTTTACTTGCTCGTTTAGCAATGATAAATGTCAACAATTTAATGCACATTATTAACTTCTCATGCGTGTGAACTCGATACTACTGTTCACCGACATTCGCAGTCTGACATCTGAGGTTAGAATCCGTGTCATGGACATGATCTCACCACTGTGCCTCTTTGTGCCCACTGTCCAGCTCTCCCTTCTTTTTCAACTGCAGTTTGTTCTGTCTCGATGGACCGGGCGAATGGAGGTATTTGTCTTCGTGGAGGAGGTCGCGCTGAACAGATGAGGCTGGGTGGTCCTAGTAGCGCCTGAATGTATTTCTTGAAGGAAATCTTAAAGGACGCAGGAAAAGGTAATCAAAAAAGAAGGTAGGATAACTCTTGCTCTCGTGATGAAGTAAATACACTCCCCTAACTCCGCAAAGAAATGCCGCTTACGACAACGAATCGCTTAGCAGAAATGACGACTCAGCGCACACAGAACAGATGAGGAGACCCCCCCTCCCCCCCCCCTCCCCTCCCCCCCGCAAAATAAAAAGAAAAAAGAAAGTTCCAAGTTTGGCCACACGCCCTGTACATGACACATCAACAACAACTGGAGAAATGAACAAATGTAAATTAACAATGTATTCAAGATTGGCACAGCCTCTTCCGTCTTGAATGGAGTCAAACGAACACACGGACGAATAGTAAGTAACAAATCCAAGTAACCTCGATTTGATTGGTATGAACAGAAATCTTAAATGAGACAGGAAAAGGTATATAACCAACAAGTAGAGTATTTCTTAAAGTTCATCGCTGTTTGACGGAGGCAAGGCCGCCCACACCGAAGTCGGCACACAGTCCCTCATCATGTCTCAGACCTCTCTCTGGAGGGAATACCCCGCTAAACAAAGTTTTACTGACGACATTCAGCCAGGAGGCGAAACTCACAAGTATATCACAGGAAATAAGCATAAAAAGATCGTTGCTAATATTGACGTATTGTATTTGATGATTTTTCATGTAACTCATGAACGGTTTGCTTGTCAATCACCAAAAGGAGTTCTGACCATCTTTTTTCTCAGGCTGTATATATATATATATATATATATAATGCTGAACAATTAAGTAGTGGGGGAAAACAAGTGCAGGTTAACAATTCTTCCATCATTATAGTAATGATCTGGCAAAGATTAGAAATTGAGAGGAAAAAAAAACATTGAAGATGAAATAATGGGAAAATGTATATCATAAATATGAAAACCCCTTTACTAGCTGCATGAAGAAACTATCGCAATCCCTCCCGAAAACAGATCTATATGTGTCACCTGCTCCGATATATATATATATATATATATATATATATATATTTTTTTTTTTTTTTTTTTTTTTTTTTCCAGGTCTGGCGGCCATTTTTTCTGAACACATGGACTGATAAGTCACTCACCGTTCTTTGTTTGTACTGCCCTAAATATTAAATTTGATCTGGTTGTTTTTTTGCCTGAAGAAGACCCAAGAGGTCGAAATGCATTGTGTCTTGTCCTGTGCTTTGTTTGTCAATGTCCTTGGCGATAACTAACCTCCTCTCTTTCTAATTTTTGTAAATATATATATATATATTTTATTTAAGAAAACGCTTTTTTAAAATCTGTAACAACACATTGTTCAAAAATGTCTTTTTAGGCTGTGATAATCGATTACTCAAAAAAAAACTTTTGTTGGGCTGTACTGATACACTATTCAAAACATGTTTTTTCAAGGCTGTAATTGTTAAACAACGGTTTTGAATTTCATCCATCCATGGGCTCACAATATACAACTGTATATATTCATATAGTTATGTCTTTCACGTATTGCAAAGAATCAGTTGACTCATGCAGTCAATACAAAATTGATCCCGTATTATTTGCTGTAGTGTGGAATAATAATCTAATTCCCCATTTCGGGTGAAAATCGTACTTAGGTTTATTATTATTATCATTAGTATGATGATGATGATGATGATGATGATTATCATTGTTGTTATTATTACTATTACTATTATTATTCATAAAATAAATTGCCTCCCCTGAAAAAGCCTCCTTCCTCTCTGTGGTCAATTTTAATTAAAACCCGCTATCAAGGAGAAGGCCCTTTCTTATATGCGATGCATTCACAACCTCAGACTTCGTGATCTGGGTCCATTGCGTGTACGTATCATTTCTGACATCACCCAGTTGTCATGAATCTATGCGGACGTTGCGTGACATGTGGGAATTCTTGTCCTGCATTCACAGCGCGGTTTCGCTGTCTTGAGACTGCTTCGACACGATCTTCCTAACGGGCCACACTCCACAATTAGGATTTTGTCCTTTTTTTTTTTTTTTCCGCGCTTACGCTGGCTGATACTCCTGCGGACACTCCTTCTATAGATTGGCAAGGATAGTTTCATCTTCCTAACAAAGGGAGTGGAGTTTTGTGTATATGACCATTTTTTCATCCTGCATTAAGGCAGCAAGGCGTCTTCCATACCAACGGCCAAACTGGCCTTCTCTTCCGAAAGTTGGTGATGGGATTTTACGTGTGTGCAAGATGTTATGCGTGCGTTCATACACGGAACCTCGGTTTATAGTCTCATTCAAAAGGCTGTATGGGAAATGTAGTCAGAACCAATGTTAACTCCGAGGGAAAAGTCCCCCTGTACCGAAACGGCCCAGCAGAGATTCGAACCCGCAACCCCAGGATCACCAAGATTACGAGTCCGGCGCTCTACCACTGAGCTATTCCGGCCCCCTGGATTTTGTACTAAAACACTATACAATCAGTGTAAGCGTTTTGAAGCCTACCATAATTTTGAGAAAGCATTTACTGTTAAACTGATAATTGATCAAAGAAGTAACGCACCAACCAATTATTTCCCTTGTTAGGTGGGATTTTTACCGATGAATGCACAAACAGTCTTCACATACATGATCTTCCCCTTAGTTGACGTCACGTTTCAGGCCTTCGCACTCACCCGTGACCCATATCTTTGCGCCAGCTTGACGCGTCCAAATCATCCCCATTCCTTTGATTTTAATCTGTCTGCTTGGAACCCCCTGGCCTGTACCTTGAGGGCCATATAAAAGAAAACGAGGAGAATCAGCTTTCAGACGCAATAAAGATTCTCAAAACAGCCTGATTGAGCCAATCTATAAATAAATACTCAACTCCTTAAGCAAAGCCTTGGCGTAAATTAATTTCTGGCGTGCAGCCACATAGTACATGGCCTCGCCAACCTGCAAAGGGCCGCAACTGTCCAACAACACATGTCGATAGGAAGAATATAGTGGATTGCCTGCTTGTGTGTGTGTGTGTGTGTGTGTGTGTGTGTGTGTGTGTGTGTGTGTGTGTGCGCGCACGCGCGCGCGCGCGCGTGTCTATGTGTGTGTGTGTGTGTCCATGGAAATTCCATTTTAGATTGGCGTTATAATTTCCTTTCACAATACACATCTTGATGGCTCTCATATGTGGTTCGAGAAAGGTGATTAATGTTTACACTTTAATGCTGTTCTCTCTCTCTCTCTCTCTCTCTCTCTCTCTCTCTCTCTCTCTCCACCCACCCACCCACCCACACACACACACACACACACACACACACACACACACACACACACACACACACACGCACGCACGCACGCATGCACGCAGGGAGAGATGCACCACACACACACATACACATGCACATACACACACACACACACACACACACACACACGCGCGCGCGCGCGCGCGCGCGCATGCACACACACACACACGTGCACACACACACACACACACACACACACACACACACACACACACACACACACACACCTGTATTCATCGTGTAACGTTAGTTTTTTGCAAAGTCATTTGTCACATCTGTGTTTGTTCTGGAACTCTTTGACGCTTTTTTTTCTATAATTCCATACTGTATCTTATTACTGACGATTAGGCAGTGAACATTGTACACACTGTCCCGAGCAAGCTCTAGCTTTTCTTTCCGCAGCATACTCGTGGATATGGCGTTCTATGTACTTTTGTAACAAAGAATGCTTTGCGTTTTTCTTAAATGACGTTTTAAATTTAGCAGTGAATAGTTAAAAGGAATGTTTAACACTCTCAGCACTAGCGCTGTTGTAACACAACCCTGCTGTTCGACAGTCCTCTGATCCTTCTCCTTTTCACCTTCTGTGTGTATAGCCACGACAGTCCTCTGACCCTCTCTCCTGTTCACCTTCTGTGTGTATAGCCACGACTGTCCTCTGACCCTCTCCTGTTCACCTTCTGTGTGTATAGCCACCACTGTCCTTTGACCCCTCTCCTGTTCACCTTCTGTGTGTATAGCCACTATTAATACTATCAGTACGATTAATTTTATCACCAAAAGTGGTAGTAATCCTCTCTTTCTTATTTTTTGAATATCATCATCATCGTCATCATCATCAACATCATCATCATCATCATCATCATCATCATCATCATCATTCTTCTTCTTCTTTTTCTTCTTATCATTATCAATGTTGTTGTTGTTGTTGTGTTGTTGTAATTATTATTATTATTATGTATTTTAACTGGTGTTGTCTCCTTCCCAACGACCTCGTTTTCATTCAACGCCCAACTGGCGCCGAGTTTGAAAAAGAGAAGTGATTGCTCGTTCTTCGTCTTCATTGTCCTGAATGTTGTTTATCTTGCCTGAAGAAGACCTAAGAGGTCGAAACATGCTGCGTTTTGTCCTGTGATCTCTTTGTCCATCTCAACCGTGGGAATTCGGCGCAAGATGGGCGTTGAATAAAATGGAGGCTGTCGGAAAGGAGACAATGCGAGTTAAATGAGTAATGCTGATCATAATTTCCGCCTGCAGTTACCTTACTTTGAAACTAATTGTCATTTTATTAAAAGAGATGTGCTCGTGTTTCCCCACTCTAGTCATCCGTTCTGTATAACTACGGTGGGAAAGTTAGACGTTTGCATTCCAAGAAACCAACGCGCTTGTTCTTTTCCTTCTATGAAACATAAAATTCCTTAACGTTAGCAAGTCGTAGCTGGGGTATCCGTATAAGACAGGACATCGATGTAGTCCATTCCTTCGTTATCATCTGGTCCCTCCTTCCATTCATCATTTCGTCTTCTGTGGACAGTAACAGGACAAACCTCTGTTCATCATCGTCTTCTTCTAGTTGCAAAGTGAGACGACTGCAGGCGGAAATGTAAACAAATCTTAATAAATGTTAGCGAACCGCCAAGAGAAACGTGGACAAACGAGTCACAAGACAAAACATGAGACGTTTTGACCTCTTAGGTCTTCTTCAGGCAAGGCACAAACAAAAAGGACAATGACAATGAACGAGTTTTGTCACTTAGCTTGGATCTCTTCAGCGCAAGGTAGGCTTTGAATCATTGACCTATTTGTATCTTGCCTGAAGAGGTCGAAAAACGCGCCCTTTTACAGCTCACAGAGGAAGAAATGATGAATGGAAGGAGGGACAAATTGATAAGGAAAGAATGGACTACATCGATGTCCTGTCTTATACGGATACCCCATTTTCATTTTCATTGACCTAATTGTGTCTTGCCTGAAGAAGACCTAAGAGGTCGAAACGCGTCGTGTTTTGTCTTGTGACTCGTTTGTCCACGTTTCTCTTGGCCATCCGCTAACATTTATTTTAGATTCTTCTTCGTTCACTCAGACAGGAACCACAGAGGCACTGACGAAAGCTGCTGAACGGTGGAGGCCCTCCAGTGATCCACACAGCTTCTTCTTCCTCGATGTCGGTCGGCAGGCCAGGTCTCTGCCCTCAGCTTTTCATGTGTGGGACAGTCCTGCAGGAAGTGTTCCACTGTCATTGGGGCTGTACCACATGGGCACCCTGAAGACTGGCCAATGTGGAATTTTGTGACCATGTGGAGTTTGAGTCTGGAGTGTCCTGTCCTCAGTCTCACAATGCTCACATGGTCTGATCTGGGCAGCAGGTAGTACACATCCTTCTTGTTGAAGTCTGGGTGCTGCCCAAGCTGTCTTCTTTTCTGCTGCTTTTTGATAGTGCTTTCAGCCATCATCTTCTGAGCCATGTAGATAACAGCGCAACAGGAACGACCAGCCCCCTTGCCCATCATGCAGCGACACATACTGACGACACACCACTCGCCAAATAGAAAAGTCGAAAACAACAATTATCGGTTTTGTATATATAACTTCTTTCCGAAGGGAATATTGTCCAAATGTCATTTTTTTTTTCTCTAAAAATTGGATTTGAGTGCCAACGGTAGGTACCATCACTATGCATCGTTAGTGTTTTAAAACTCTCTCTCTCTCTCTCTCTCTCTCTCTCTCTCTCTCTCTCTCTCTCTCTCTCTCTCTCTCTCTCTCTCTCACTCACACAACACACACACACACACACACACACACACACACACACACACACACACCCCCCTACGTATGTATGTATGTATGTATGTATGTATGTATGTATCTACCTATCTATCTATCTATCTATCTATCTATCTATCTATCTATCTATCTATCTAAAGGCCTTGGAGCAGGCGAAATGAATGGTTCTGTCTTCGAGTTGGGTTACTGTGGCCCCCTTATGCTGCCAGTGAAGGAGTTATAGTCAAAATCTATAGTTCGGTCATTTTCATGCTTCCCCTCACCACCCCCCCCCCCCCTTTTTTTTTTTTTTTAATGACTTAAATGTTTGCCATGTCATTAATATGTTGATGGAGGAATTGTTCGCCTACACTTGTTTTTCTCCCGGCATGAAATTGTTCAACATATATGTATGTATGTATGTATGTATGTATGTATGTATGTATGTATATATATGTATTGTACGTATGTATCGAGCGCACATGTTCCTTCCCCGAAAACAAGGCGGCCTTGGTCTGTTGAAACCAAGTACCATGTACTACGCCAAACGCATCACCTTCCTGATCTCTGTTTTGAACAGTGATGACCAACATGTCAGAATGGTAGCGCGCAACAGTTTTCCGTCTCCACATGGAAAAGAGAAAAGTGCCTCACGCAGATCCAGACGACAGCAATTTTGGAGGATATGCCACAGACTCCGAAGGGAAGTTAAGGAAAGGCAGTAAGGTCAACTGGTCACGTTCTTCCTTCCTTCGTTGAGCCCCATGAGCTGTGTGTGCGACTGGATCTAAGGCTGGAATTCGATGAAAACACAGCGACAGTTTCGGAGTAGTACTCCCAGCTTCTGATGATG
>JADBJO010006060.1:57500-67500 GCA_016801955.1 Conus betulinus
AAGTATAAAATCTAGTGCATTCAAAATAGCAAATAACTCTGCTGTAAATATAGAACATCCTTTCTTGTCAAACCAACACACACACACACACACACACACACACACACACACACACACACACACACACACACACACACACACACACACACACACACACACTCACGCCGGGTCAATACATTGAAGGGCTGAACCCACGCAGGCTATTAGCGAGGCGTAGAGAGAAGTGTCGTGAGTGAATGAGTCACGGCACACTGAACATATACAAAGAATTCATAAGGCACTGAAAAACCCTTCTAACAACACGTGCTTTTTTTTCGCTTTTTTTTTCTTTCTCTCTTTCTCTCTTTTATTGATGTCTTTTTGTTAGAAACTTTGCTCTGAACAAGACAAACTGGAGATGATTAAGGATAAGAGAGAGAGAGAGAGAGAGAGAGAGAGAGGGGGGGGGGGGGGGAGGGATGGGAGGGGCAGCGGAGACAGTTGAGTCAAATCTCTCTCTCTCTCTCTCTCTCTCTCTCTCTCTCTCTCTCTCCCGCCCCTCTCTCTCTCTCTCTCTCTCTCTCTCTCTCTCTCTCCCGCCCTCTCTCTCCTCTCTCTCTCTCTCTCTCTCTCTCTCTCTCTCTCTCTCTCTCTCTCAAAGGAATCTGGTACAGTATGGTCGTTTACAGTTAGAAGCGAATATAATTTTCTTGCTGAATTTAAAGACAGACATATTTAGTGTAATATGCAAAACTGGCATCCAGCATTCGAAAACAATGACAAATATAAATAGCAGTATTCTTTTACGAACATTTTCCAGCTGGAAAGGCATTGCTCTTTAAGTACAAATAAATGGCAAAATAAATAGCACAGATATAACCTTATAAGATTTCGGCTAAGGGTCAGTGGGCTTAATAACTGCAAGCGACGGTTTCTTGATGAAACACAGGCTGATGGTAAATGTCCGTTGTGTGAAAAAGAAACGGAAATATGAAGTTCATTTCTCATTCTACTGCACCCGAAAACAATGTACTATACATGACTCTCCTTCCTATTTTTACTGACCAGAATCGTATTGCAAATGTTTTGTCGAGCAACAATAAAACGTGATAATACATCAAGCACAATTCATATCGCTATGTTCAAACATGCTCCCTTATCTATAAGGGCTCGATTGCTAAATGGACAATAAAATATTTGTCGTTTTGTCATAATATTGTCTCTCTCTCTCTCTCTCTCTCTCTCTCTCTCTCTCCTCTCTCTCTCTCTCTCTCTCTCTCTCTCTCTCTCTCTCTCTGTGTGTGTGTGTGTGTGTGTGTGTGTGTGTGTGTGTGTGTGTGTGTGTGTGTGTGTTCTGTATATGTATTTTCGCTCTCTTTCTTATTGCTGTGTTTAATTTTTTTTTTCAATCGATTTAATTGCTCCTTTTCATTTATTGTTATTTTGTGGGCATAGTGTAAAAAAAGCTTCCAGCTTATCTGTTCACCCTCATTAAAGATTTGGAGTTTCGAGTCTCTCTCTCTCTCTCTCTCTCTCTCTCTCTCTCTCTCTCTCTCTCTCTCTCTCTCTCTCTCTCTCTCTCTCTCTCAGAGAGTTTGTATAATTGCGTTCACCTTTTCTCTCTCTCAGAGAGAGAGAGAGAGAGAGAGAGAGAGAGAGAGAGAGGAGAGAGAGAGAGAGAGAATGTGCATGCGTGCATCACGAACATAAAGTACACACACATATCACATGAGCCGTCTCCATGTTGCTTTCATTGAGGCCGGATTGACACTGAGAACAGCCGGACCCTCTGTCATTTAAGAACCCCATGTATAATAGAGCTGAGGATCTCCCCCCCCCCCCCCCCCCCACCCCCCCCCCCCCCCCTTTGGGATGGCTGTAATCCACACCCCCACACTGTTCCTCCCATTCCCGAGCCACCAAACACCCCTGTGTGTGTGTGTGTGTGTGTGTGTGTGCGTGCGTGCGTGCGTGCGTGCGTGCGTGCGCGTGCGTGCGTGCTTGCGTGCGTGCGTGCGTGTGTGTGTGTGTGTCCTGGTGTTTGGTCCATTGCAAGTCAGTTTCTTTTGTTTCATTTATCCTAGAGGACAGACCCACTTTTAATCCTTACCAGTAGCTTTTATACTTTTTTTTTTTTTTTTTTTTTTTTATTAAAGTCAACACAGAGGATCATGTTCCGATTCCTTCCATGCCTTTTGCAGTAAAAAAAACCCAAAAAAACTCTACCCCTGTTTCCAGTATCTCCATGCCTTCACAGTAAAAATAAATAAATAAATAAATACATAAATAAAGCCTCTAACCCTGAGTCTTTCCACGTCTTTCGCAGTAAAAAGCTCTAGCCCTGTTCCCAGTCTCTCCACGTCTTTCACAGTGGGGAAAAAAACACACCTTAAGTCCCGAGTCTCTCCACGTCTTTCACAGTGGAAAAAAAAAAAACCCACCTTAAGTCCCGAGTCTCTCTACGTCTTTCGCCAGTACAAAAAACAAACAAACAAACAAAAAAAAAAAAAAAAAAAGAAAGAAAAGAAACCCTCTCTAGTCCCGAGTCTTTCCACATCTTTCGCTGTAAAAAGCTCTTGAACTGTTCAGAGTCTTTCGACGTCTTTCGCAGTAAAAAGCTCTTGTCCTGTTCGGAGTAAAAAGCTCTTGTCCTGTTCGGAGTCTTTCGACGCCTTTCGCTGTAAACAGCTCTTGTTCTGTTCGGAGT
The DNA here is from genome assembly GCA_016801955.1 of Conus betulinus. Lineage (NCBI taxonomy): Eukaryota > Metazoa > Mollusca > Gastropoda > Neogastropoda > Conidae > Conus > Conus betulinus. The sequence continues at coordinate 60,187 of JADBJO010006060.1, forward strand.
CTTTCGACGTCTTTCGCAGTAAAAAGCTCTTGTTCTGTTCGGAGTCTTTCGACGTCTTTCGCAGTAAAAAGCTCTTGTTCTGTTCGGAGTCTTTCGACGTCTTTGGCAGTAAAAAGCTCTTGCCAGCTTGTTCTGTTCGGAGTCTGTCGACGTCTTTGGCAGTAAAAAGCTCTTGTTCTGTTCGGAGTGTCTCCACGTCTTTCGCAATAAAAAGCTCTAGCTCTGTTCCCAGTCCCTACACGTCTTTTCCAGGAAAAAGGCTCAAGCCCTGTCCGGAGTCTGTCCACGTCTTTCGCAGTAAAATCCTCTAGCTCACTGTGTATATTCTTCAGATCGTGGAGAAAATCCTCTAGCTCACTGTGTATATTCTTCTGATCGTGGAGAAAATCCTCTAGCTCACTGTGTATATTCTTCTGATCGTGGAGAAAATCCTCTAGCTCACTGTGTATATTCTTCTGATCGTGGAGAAAATCCTCTAGCTCACTGTGTATATTCTTCTGATCGTGGAGACTTATTCACGGGAAGTGCATTCCCTTCCACACGTAATTGTCTTTCTTCGTCTTCTACTCGGTTTATATATTTTCTTTCTTCTTCTTTTCTCTGTCTCAGCTGAGAAAAGGAGTAGAGAGTAAGGGAGGGCAGGGGGAGTGCGGTGGTTGGCTTCTTTTAATTTTTCTTCTTCAGATCATGGGGGTGGGGGGGGGGGGATGAGGCAATATAAGAATACAGATACCATTTTAGTGTAAACAAACAAAAGGGTTGAAGCAGGTCAGACAGCACAAAACCGCAGAGATAGAAGCTTGCATTAATTTTATCATAGTCATAAGTCTGTACCCACCTCTCTCTCTCTCTCTCTCTCTCTCTCTCTCTCTCTCTCTCTCTCTCTCTCTCTCTCTCTCTCTCTCAATATCATCAGCTTTAAATCAAAGATAAAACTCATTTAAAGATCTTTTTCAAGCTGAGAACTATCTCACATTAATTTCTTGTAAGCGTTTTAAAGATGCGTTCGCTCGGTTTCAATCGAGAATCCTGGGGTTTAAAGCAGGAAAAAAAAGATGGTTCATGCATGCAGAAAGTGATCTGATGTGTCCATCCTGCTCAAAAGAAACTGAAGACGAGGAACACTTCGTTTTTAGATGCCCAAAGTATAATGAATTTTAGAAATGGTTGTTCTGCCTTTAAGTCCTTTTTCGATCAAACTCAAAACCTCTTTGGTATTTTATCCTCTGAAAATGTAGACATTGTAAACTCATTTGCTAAGTTTTGTGGCGGAAGCTATTCGATTTAGAGAGAAAAAAAAACTTGATATATAGGCTGTGTTTGTAGATCATGATAACGCAGTAAGTTATTTACTGTGATGAGAATATTATTTGATGAATGGTCTTTTTTCTTCATTTTCTAGTTATTAGTACTGTTCATCTGTTTTCTGTGTGTACATTTGTTTTGACTCGCATTTCTATTGTTGGCAGAATTTGGCAACACTAAGTGGAAATCGCGCACGCACTCCCTTGGCATAAGGGTTGTTTAACTAGTGTCAATAAAGCATTGTCCTTGCCATTGTTTTGTCTCATCATCATCATCATCATCATCATCATCATCATCATCATCATCATCGTCATCATCATCATTATCATTCTTAAAACTAACGAAGAAATCGCGCGAAATCGCGCGAAGTGACAGCTGAACAGGAGGAAGTGCGAGGGGAGTGGGGGGGGGGGGAAAGGGGGGGGGGGGGGGGGGGGGGGTTGGAGGGACAGAAAAGAGGTGTAGTAGGGCGGTAAGAAGGCGAAGCAGGACAGAGTCCATTGGTTGGAAACCCTTGTGTTGACTGACACAGACAGTCCATTGGTTGGAAACCCTTTGTTTGACTGGCACAGACAGTCCATTGGTTGGAAACCTTTTGTTTGACTGACACAGACAGTCCATTGGTTTGGAAACCCTTTGTTTGACTTACACAGACAGTCCATTGGTTGGAAACCCTTTGTTTGACTGAGACACAGAGTCCATTGATCGAAACTCTTTGTTTGACTGACACAGGGTGTTCATTGTCTGGAAAGCCTTTGTTTTGACCGACACAGAATGTGAAAATAACTTTGCAGAGCCATCTCTGCCTCAAACATCCAGTTTTCTGTTGCTGTCATGGCAAGACATGTCATGTGTGTGAATGCATTAAATATAACACGTAAGTGAACTTTCATGCTGAGCAGTACAGGAGGAGATTTTGAAAAGAGAGACAATTGTTGAAGTATGGCCACAATGTTAGACCATTGATTTTGTGAACAGTGCTTAAATCATTAGCCTTTCCTTGTTGTTGATTGGTCGCTGAGGCACGTGATGGTTGAGAGAAGCTCGCTGATTTGTAGGACGGGGTGTGTTTCCAATCTGTATGGGAGACCAGGAGACACCAAACAAGAGGCTAGGTCTATTAAACAAATGTTTTTTCAACCTGGGGGTTGAAAGGGAGAACTTTGTTTTCCGAGCGACCAGACTGTGATCACTGATGCAGCGCAGAGTGGTCTGCAAGGGATTTATTATAGTATTGATTTCCTATGGAAAACTTCAGCGACCAACCAACATCAAGGAAAGGTTAGGGAAATAAGCACTGTTCACATTATGGTCTAACATTATGGCCATACTCAGAAACATTCCCCCTTTTCAAAATCTCCACCTGTACTCTTCAACATGAAAATTCACTTACGTTTTTATATTCAATACATTCACAACTTTCTAATAGATTTGCACTTAACTAAATTTATTCGGCTTACCACGTTTACCTTCCCGGTCTTCTACCTGGTATGGAATACTATTGATTGAAATGGCATGGTGTGGTTCGGGCATGGTGGGTTATTTTATTATTGTGCTGTAGTTTGAGTGTACTCTTGTGTGTTAAACGTTTTTCGTTTTTCGTTCGCTTGTCCTTGCCGTTGTTTTGTTTTTGTTTGTGTCTGTTGATTTTCCTCCTGTCCAATTCCATTTTGATAACTTTCTGACGCAGCCACTCGCATGTATATTTTCTTTGTAAGAGTACGTTTTATAAGCCTATGCTTGTTGTACTCCATGATTTGATGAATATTGCTGCAAAATGGTGCTGGAACAAATAAAAATTGTTTAAACCAATACATTCACACACATAACATCTCTTGTCAAAACAGTTGTTTTCTTCTTTGCTGTTGTTGTCTGTCCTTCGCTGGCGAAGATGACCACGACCTCTGCTATCACTGGGTGTGGTGGTGTGTACAAAGATGGCTGATCAGGCCGATCCTTGCTCTGAATAGTCTGTTGCAGTGTGGACAGGGCAGACTTGGAGGTGAGATCCAGGCTGAAAGGTGGAGCTTGCTCTGTTTTTTTTTTCCGAAACTGACGTTTTTGCTCCGGTGCCTCCACTCGCCTCGTTTCAAAGTCTTTCATTTGATTTTGATTTGATCATGGTGCTAACGCTTACTTGGACAGCATAGATTCCAATGTTGACATTAATTGTTAGTTGAAGCAAAAGAAAATCATGAAATAGCATGATTTTCAAAACAACCTTAGGAGGTGGCATGCTAGTTAGTCTTTGAAAACTCAACAAACATACTATGTTATTGCACACCAGCCTCTTTGTGACCAAAGATAGCATTCTTCTTAAAACCGAAAGGCAGTGACGGAGTCAAATTGTACCACTTTCCGCGGTCACTGAGGAGTGGAAACAATCAGGTTTCGAAATACCGGTATCTGACCAGGAGGTAGCCTATAAGTAGAAAACTTTCTCCCAACTGGAGACAATTCTACCTGCTTTGGAGACTATAAGCTTGCTGAAGGTTATTTTGAGAAGCATTTACATTCCCATTCACCCACACACATACACAGTTACACACACACAGATAAGATATGAATATATACCCCCCTATATCTATAATCTTATATATTTATAAGATCTATATATATATATATATATAATTCAATATATTTTTGCAGTCAATGCAACACCTAGCTGCTCTGTATAATTGCTGGAATGGTGCTCGGTACTTATCCTTGGAATTTATTGTTTCACACACATATATATATATATATATATATATATATATATATATATATATGCATGAACTGGAAATACCAAAGCGCTTCTTAAATACTTTGTATCTTCTTGGTGAATACACACGTAATAGACTCCTGCTTGTCAGTGATTTCAACTGTGTAATAAACAGTGAACTTGACATTGCATCCAAACAGTAAAACTCACAGCTTTCTAGGCATATAAATCAGTCTATGGCTTTTGAAGACGTGTTTCCTGGTTACTTCACACGTACATTCAAAATCCAAACACTGGTCAGAAAACTGTTTTAACTGGACTGAGTGACTCTCAATTATAAAGGGTCAAGGATGTTGCTACTTCAACAATTTCTACTCACCTTATGTTAACTTTTTCTACAAACCATGAAGGAAATATAAGAAAAACGATAGCAAAGACAAAATCAACCTGAAAAGAATATTAAGAGAGTTTTGTGTAGAATACGTAACATAGAAAGCATAGATGAATAAATACTACAGACCTGACTTACAGTGTCGCCTACAAATGGTGAAACAGTCAATAGAAGATCTATACAACACACAAGCACAAAGAGATACGTTTCCAATAAAACAATGATATGAAAAACAGTCTTTCGTAACACAATAATCTGATAAAATGTTTTCCGCAAACGTTGGGGATGCACAACTAAGAGCTCGCGAGAAATCGACAGAGGAAGGAACATACATGGCACACACACACACACACACACACACACACACACACACACACACACACACACAAATATACACACACGCGCGCGCACGCGCGCACGCACGCACGCACGCACGCACCCACCCACCCCCACCAACACACACCCACCAACACACACTAATTTAAATCTAGAAAATCAAGAACACAAAAGAAGAAATCGCGACTGGACTACAGAATGAGATAACATCATTATAACCAGCTGGTTCAAAATAATAAAGAATAGATAAAGCGATACTAAAATGTGTGTAATCAAACAAAGCGGAAAATACCCGAGAAGCAATGAATGCATTTTGTTCAGGACATACATATCTCTGAATTGAGCTGTCATAAAGAACCTTCGTACGAACTTTACATATCGGAGGGTGAAGTAAGCATCACTTTGAAAGCAATGGACTGAATACCCCCTGTCCAGGCAGTGATGGTCTAACATTAAGGTCAAAATTAGAAAAGTACTTTGGAACAAAATTGAAAAGAAAAGGTTTGAACAAAATTAAAAGAAAAGGTTTGAACAAAATTAAAAGAAAAGGTGTTAGTGTGCTGCTTCAGTGAATCGCTTAAAAAAATGTCATACACATTAGGATAAGGTATACTTATTCAGCTGCCTGATGTAAAAGAACTGACGAGTGATTAACTTAGCAACTGGGTGACCAGTTATTACTTTCTCAAACAGTTTAGCGACATAGTTAAAATCTAACAGGAATATTAAGTACAGTTATTTCAAAGTTGATACGTGAGAATCACGTTGGATACCCTAAGAAAAGGAGAATATTAACAATCATACAGACAACTAGTGAGTGATAAATTGTTTGAATCAAAAACAAAACTGTGTAATTTTTAGTGCTGGGCTACATAAAAGTATTCGGCTCAGCATCATGTAGTTTTAGCTTAAACGTCTTCAATGCTCATGGCCCAGCCGACCGCAAATATCCACTATCACCGACTCAAGTCAACTCACAAGTCATTGAAAAAAAAAATCACCTCATTCAACACAAATCTTTGAAATGCACCTTCCAAAACACACTGGAGATTTTGTCAAAAAAAAAAAAAAAAAAAAAACAACAACACAAACCCCCCCCCCCCCCCCCCCCAAAAACAACAAACAAAAAAAAAACACACACACATTCCTCCGTAAAATCCTAGATCAGAATGCTAATCTCCTTCAGAAATTCAGCGATCACATCAGGTGGGATATTTCTGACAATGTTTTCATGGAGTCTGTTGTAAAGTGTTTATGTCTCATATCATGCAAAGCCAAAACTCTTAGCGATATATTTCACTCTGTGAGTGGTACATGACATGGAATGCACCACGGAGCTTCTTCACCTTTCAAAAGATAAGAGCGGATGTAAAAACGAGTGGCCAGTATGCAGACGGCAACAAACTGTTTCTTCTTTACGGCCGCTTCGGGAACATGGTAAAAACTCTTTCAGGTTAGGACGGATTTTAAAATAGTTTGTTATCCGTCTGCCAGTCTCACTCCTTTTGCCAGAGGTCTTTGAAGTCGCTGGCTTCGACAAACAATTTATGAACCACCATGGTGGATGGATGAAACCAAGCGTCTAAAATTAACGAACTTGCAGACGATATAATATGCTGTTCTTACAAGCTAACACACACACACACACACACACACACACACACACACACACACACACACAGGGTGGAGAGTATGGTATCTTTTAATGTTAAATGCAAAACAAAAAAAAATGTTCGAAAAAACACGTCCTCTACAATGGTGATAAACAACAGACATAAGTAATGCACCAAAGAATATTCCCTTATTCACACTATGAACTAAATGTCGAAATCAACAAAACAAACAAACAAACAACAAACAAACATCGTTCGTCTCACGAAGGACGCTCGACTAAAAGAACTTCAATGTTTACAGAAATGATCACACAGTATTTATCCCCAAAATATTCTGCTGCATTTAAATGTATAAAACTGACAACAAGAAATGCATTTAGAGGAATAGAGTAGATTTGAGCGATCATATCTTCTATAAATGGTGAAAAATGAACTCTTATATTCAAGGCCTCTCTGGAAGTAAAAAAAAAAAAAACTTTCACTGCGAGACGCCCACGGCTACAATGGTACAGAATACATCTGTTGGATAAGCGTGTTAAGAAAATTGTGAATAAAACGATTTATATCTGTAAAAATGTGCAGCAGAAAATGATTGATTACAGAACGTTACACCCGATGCCCAAACACAGATTTTGAGAAATGAACGGACAAATAAAAAATACTGTGTCTGCCAAAAGTTAAAAAAGTGATACTAATACTAATGCTAACAATACTACTAACTACTAATGATAAAAATAACGATAATAATAATGATAACGATGATGATGGTGATGGTGATAACAATGGCAATTTAAGGAAAATGATAATAATGATAATAGTAATAATGGTAATGGAAATAATAATAATAATAATGATAATATTAGTAATAATAACAATAATAATAATTGCAAAAAATCATCATCATCATCATCATCATCATCATCATCATCATCTCTGTCCTTGGACCCAGACGCATGTTGAAATTC
>JADBJO010006060.1:72500-77500 GCA_016801955.1 Conus betulinus
CACTTAAAACAACCCCAACTGTTAAGACGAGCATATTTTTGAATGTTCGAAACTGTTCTCCCCCACCCCCTGAATGGTGGGGGAGGACCAAACCTCCCTCCCCCCTCTCCCTTTTCTTTGTCTTTTGTAACACAGAGCCTACTGAACAGGAACCAGAAGAGATAGTTTGGCCTATGAAAAGGGGAAACCTGTGAGGAACGATCCCCCCACTTCGCTGCGAGTGTGGCACAGCAGTGACGCCAGGGGAGAGGTGGCAGCTCTCCTTTTAGGGACACTGATGTGAGAGATCAGTGTCGGGTGGCACAGACAACCTTCCAGCCATGTGGGTGATGGCGGGTCTAGCCTGTATCGCCGGGGGACAGCTCCTGGAGATGTGGGGCGATTGGCAAAGGAGCGCTGCCTGACTGTGACTACCATGGCCTGGAAAGCCATGCTCTGTTTGGGACAGCAGCCATGGTGGGCACTCCTTATGGGGTTGGGCTGAAAAATTGCCCTCTTGGCCACAGTCAGTGAGTACCCACTGAATATTAGGGACTCGTGGAGAGCTCCAGCGACCTTTGACCTGCTCCTTCCTTGAGGCAGCTTCATGCGGCACAGGACCATCACCACCTGAGCATGAAGTAGGCCACCCGGTTGTCCTGAAGACAGCCTGATGTTTGGGGGGGGGAAAGAAGGCAACACACACCAGCGCCTATCGTCGGTTGACCAACAACCTGAAATCAAACCAACGTTGAAGAGCAACATGACAAAAACTGAACCAACATTCAAGAGGGAACACGACCAAAATTGAACCAACGTTCAAGAGGAACACGACCTCAGAGAGAGGAATGCGACGACCCCCCCTGAAACCCGCCCACTACTGCCGGCAGCATCAGTTGCCACAATGATGCAGACCAATGTCTGCAGTGACCTTGTCCTTAAGGGCCTCTGGCTGATGATAGAACGTTAATCTCAACCTTAACTGGAACTGGATGATGAACAATCACTGCTCCCACAACCCAGCCATAGATACTGTACAGTGTAGCCACGAAGACAACAGTTACACCAGGTCTCCTTGTCTAGGATTCACTGATCACCCAGAAGAAATGGAAGTTGAAACTATGTTTCTAAATTTTGAGACTATGCATTGATTGTATGCATGCCATGTGGTTTGACAGTATAACTTCATGCCAGTACTTGGTGACATCTATCAAGATGATGAATTAGTATTCTGTTGTATTAGTTTGTTTGCCCACAATTTGGCAAAGGCTATTACCATGCTTGATTAAGATTCCTGTTAACAATCTGACCACCATTCTTTGTGTACAATCTGACTTTTGCCAGTATGCAATTCTATCTGTTAAGATGATAACTGAATGATAAATAATCATTCTGATCAGAAAAGCAGTATGCCTGTACAAGGTGAAAACTGTAAAGCTGATTTAGGAATACTGGTGATTGTGGAATGCCTTGTAGTGTGTGACTTTAAGTCTGCACCACATGCGTACTTGGGCCCAATTGTCTTCCAAGTCACTGCAATTCAAATCATAAGACAGAATGAAGAGTTATGTGACTAAAATTGTTTAGCATTTTATTACTGTCTCCTACCCTTTGTTAAACCGCACTCAAAATCTGAACAGAAGTGGAGATTGATAATTATGGCAGATATATATTTATGTTAGACTTATCTTTTGTTAGCTGAGATCTCATACATTTACTGAAAGCCAGAGGGCACGTGTGTGAACTAGACAAGCTAGATTCTCAGCTACTTCACTACAGACCAGGTTCTGTTTGTTTTTAGAACCTGGTTCCTACCTACCCTGGGCATGACTGGTAGTGAACACACACTGCAGCCCAGCACTTGATCAGCAGGTCAACAGAGAAATGGAGCAGACACCAGCAACTAGAGAGAGATGAAATATCCTCTCCAACGTCAGATAAGTTCTTCTATTCCAAGCGGACTCCAGCTCGGATCATCCAGAACTTTCCCTCTCTTAATGATGAAGCAGTGGGAACCCAAACCCAGCCTGAAATGATGTTGTGAAATTGATTTGAATATTTCACCCTTGTATAAACGAGCAACGTTGATGTGTGAAAGTGCACGTAACTTGTGTCAGTTCCTTGTTTGTCAATCAGAATAGAATGTTTGGACTTCTGTCTAAGTCTGCCTCTCGGAGCTACAAGTTGTTTTAAGTGTACAAGCCTAAGGAAAAATCATTCCTGAGCCACACTTGAGTACTTTTAACAGTCCCAAAAAAAAAAAAATTCTTTCGATGACTACTATCGGAAAGTTGCTCCTTCCATAACTAGTAAGAGAGACGGCGAAGGTGAAATTTGAACACAACTCTGTCAGAGAAAAAAACTCAAATTCCTTCCCCTAGAGGACACACCGACCCACCCCCCCTCTGGTCACAGTATGATGTATGTGTGTGTGTATGCGTGTATGTGTGTATGCGTGTATGTGTGTGTGTGTGTGTGTGTGTGTGTGTGTGTGTGTGTGTGTGTGTGTGTGTGATTTGTGGGCTTGTGTGAGCATGCTCCTGCGCCCATGTATCTGCACATGTATGTGTATATAGATGGGTGTACGAGTGTGTACGCGTGCTTGTGTATACGGGCGTATACTCATGTGCGTGTGCATGAGTGTGAATCAAGAAAGCAAATATTATTCCAGACTGTCGCTTTCAAGTCACAAAGAAACGGGTCACCCTTGACACTCATTCCAGCACTGTTCTCTGAGAGTGGGCTGAGCTAGAATGGGGCTCGATTAGAGTGGGTGTTTTCAAAGGGAAAGACGAAAAAAAAAAAAAAAAAAACCTGTTTGGTAGCTTGAAATCTGAGGTCACAGGTCGCCACCTATCACCTATTCTTGAATCCTAAAGACAGCTGAGGCGTTACAAAAGACTTCGCAGCCAGTTTCCTCCGCTTCTGCCGGTTCTCAGATCTCTTAGGCAGTTGCTGAGTGTGAGGCCAGTCCATGCACTGATGTTTGTCCTTTTTCTCTGTCTTCCTCTCCTTCTGCCTCCTCGCACTGTTCCTTGTAGAATGGTTCTGGCAAGTCCTGTTGATCTTGATACATGACCGTACCATCTCATTTTCCTTCCTTTCACTGTGGACAACAGGTGATTTCCCTTACTCTTGTCTAGACCACCAAGTTGGTAATGTGGTCTTTGTATGAGACGTCAAGGATCCTACAGAAGCATTTCATCTCTAATATCTGAATCCTTCTTTCAAGGTCAGCTGTCACACACACACACACACACACACACACACACACACACACACACACACACACACACACACACACATACACACACACACACACACACACACACACACACACACACACTCTCTCTCTCTCTCTCTCTCTCTCTCTCTCTCTCCCCTCCCCTCCCTCCCTTTCGTTTCAGCCCTCATGGGCAAAAGCAACACGGTTCCAGACATAATCCAAAAGCCATCATCGTCATTCCAGAGTCTAATGGGGTCAGGTCTGCTTTCAGGCGGAGGACCCACTGATGGCTATCACCCTCACTAAAGTTGTACACAGCCTGGCTGCCAACCGGGACAGCCTGACAGGCTTTCAGTGGGATCTCTCTTAACAGCGATCCTCACAGTGTTGAATGTGTGTGTGTGTGTGTGTGTGTGTGTGTGTGTGTGTGTGTGTGTGTGTGTGTGTGTGTGTGTTTCCGCAATAGTTCTCTCTCTCTCTCTCTCTCTCTCTCTCTCTCTTCTCTCTCTCTCTCTCTCTCTCTCTCTCTCTCTCTCTCTCTCCTCTCTCTCTCTCTCTCTCTCTCTCTCTCTCTCTTCCGTTTCTCTGTTGTTTTTTTTTTTTCTCTCACATAAGCACACACACACACACACTCTCTCTCTCTCTCTCTCTCTCCTCTCTCTCTCTCTCTCTCTCTCTCTCTCTCTCTCTGCTCCTTTCCTCTGTGTGTTTATGTCTTTACTATCCTCACTTCTCCACTTTCAGCATTACCACCATGCTGCCGTGAGCCATCTGGGGGAGTCATTTGATGTTTTATCTGTCCCTCTTACTGTGAGTTAAGTTTCGACGTCTGAGGAAGAGGATACTCAATCTTTCTCTTGTAAGTGCTCTCACTAGTTTTTTTTATTGTGCGACCAAGGAACTGGAGAAGGATTTCCTCTCATACCCCCATCCCTTTAAATGCAAATGTGTCTTTTAAAGATTGATGTACATTTTACCTGGCACGAGTTTGATGTTGGCTCCAATCTGGATGGTAAAGGCATTTAGGCCAAGACGTTGGTATCATTTCTTATTCTATGTTTTTGCGTGTATTGCATCAAGCTGTAAACCCTTCAGAATTGTTAGACAGTCTTCACGTTTTGAAACTTGGGTTTTTAAAGAGCATCCTATATATATATATATATATATATATATATATATATATATATATATATATATATATATATATATATATCAATCAAGAATATTACTAAAACGCCTAATAAATTTTTTAAAGTGCTCAACCCCTTGGGAGCAACATCTGCTAAAAATAATATGGTATGGCAAACTTCCTTTTACCATACTATTTTAGCAGTATATATATATATATATATATATATATATATATATATATATATATATATATATATATATATATAATGTGTGTGCCTATATCTATAAGTATCAATCTATTTATCTCTCTCTCTCTCTCTCTCTCTTCTCTCTCTCTCTCTCTCTATATATATATATATATATATATATATATATATATATATATATATATGAAACAAAACAAATGATTATATGTTGTGGTCTTTTTTCATCTCTCTCTCTCTCCTCTCTCTCTCTATATCTCTGTCTGCCTGTCTGCCTGTCTGTCTCTGTCTGTTTGTCTCTCTCTCTCTCTCTCTCTCTCTCTCTCTCTCTCTCTCTCTCTCTCTCTCTCTCTCTGCGAACGTGCGTGGGTCTGGTTGTGACTTGCTCTCTCTCTCTCTCTCTCTCTCTCTCTCTCTCTCTCTCTCTCTCTCTCTCTCTCTCTCTCTCTCTCTCTCTCTCT
>JADBJO010006060.1:85000-87500 GCA_016801955.1 Conus betulinus
GCACTGCACTCATTTTAGCTCAAGGGCCACAGGCGTTTTTTTTTTTTTTTCATTTTTCATAGATTAAAAAAATTCAATTTGATTCTACTTTAATCATTTATTTATTCGTTTATTTATTTCATGGCTGGATTTTTACTGAACCAGTCAGGCAAGGCAGTTTCAAAACTTTCAAACATTATCAAACATTTTATTCATTTACTTAATCATTTATCTATGTGTTTGTTTATAGATTTATTTATTCATTTTTTTTTCTATACTCAGTCATTTATCAATTCATTTATTTTATGACTAGCTTTTTACTGAACCAGCCTCCTTAAAGTTTCAGAACTTTTAAAAAGACAATATCAAACATTTTAAAAAATACTCTTACAATGGTCATGTTCACCTTTGCCTTTAATATTATTACAAACTTAAGAAAGAAAAATGACTGTACCATCAAACGAGAAGGGCAAACAAATTACAAGACAAAACATGAGCGTTTCGACCTCTTTGGTCTTCTTCAGGCAAGACAAACACTATGGAAGACAACGAAAATCCATCTTGCGCCCGATCTGATGAGAGAAAAAGTGATGGTTCGTTCTTTGTTCTGATTGTCAGTTTTCGAAATGATAGAAGCTAGGTGCTACAAAGGAGAAAATCAGAAATGCGTGCATCAAATACGAAGAAATATATATATATATATATATATATATATATATATATATATATAAATACCACTAAAAATGCCTAATAAAATTCTCAAAATGCTCGACCCCTTCGGGAGCAACATCTGTTAAAAACAGAATGGTAAAACTTCCTTTTACCATTCTGTTTTTAACAAAAATATCTATATATATATCTAAAAAATACCACTAAAATGCCTAATAGAATTCTTAAAATGCTCGACCCCCTTGGGGAGCAACATCTGTTAAAAACAGAATGGTAAAAGGAAGTTTTAAAAGATTTTAAAACTTTCTTTTACCATTCTGTTTTTAACAAATATATACATATATATATATAACGCAAACACACACATGCGCACACACCTAGTTTATATATATAGCACACACACGCGCGCGCGCGCACATATATATATATATATATAATGCTGAACAATTAAGCAGTGGGTGAAAACAAGTGCAGGCTAACAATTCTTCAATCATTATAAAAATGATTGGAACTTTTCGAGAAAAAAACATGAAGAAAATAGGGGATTTAATTTATAAATATGAGAAACTCTTAACAAGCTGCGTGAGGAACCATCGTAATCCCTCTCAAAGGCACGTCCTATTTGTATTGCCTGCTCTAAGGCACGTCCTATTTGTATTGCCTGCTCCTACGTCCTATTTGTATTGCCTGCCGTCCTATTTGTATTGTCTGCTCCCTGCCGTCCTATTTGTATTGCCTGCTCCTAGGCTTTTCGTCCGCTGGATCGGACTCATCAAGGAAACACAACTGATTGTGTTTGTGCTCTTGGCGTCAAATAGAGACACACCACAGTCCGTAATTCTGTGGTGTTCTCACCACCAAGGGTTCAAAAAAGAATCCAACAGCACCCCCAAAGCAGCCAGTGAAGGGTAGGAAATGGAAGAAAACGAAAGTATGGAGAGGAAAAAAGTTGCTGAAAAACTAAAAACATTATGCAAACAGTATAACATGTAGGGGACAATCTTTGAGCCTATGTTTGAGGATCCACTCAAGGATGCAAGGATATCAAAAGATATGGAACAGTCTGAGTGGTCAGCTTTGCTGTTCAATAACCCCAGCATTGTCAGTGGCTAAGAAATGTGCAGAACAACCTATACCATAATATATATATATATATATATATATATATATATATATATATATATATATATATATATATATATGTGTGTGTGTGTGTGTTCTTAGCAGATCCAAGTAAAGGCTATTCTGCATACGTCCAAGCTGCTGTTAGCACTTATGTGACTGACAATGCTTGGGTTATTACACAGCAGAGCTGACCACTCGATCTGTTGACCCCTTTTGATCTCCCTTGCGCCCATAAATGGATCCTTCAAGCATTGGCTCAAAGATGTTCTCCTACACTTTCCATTGTTTACATGATGATGTTTAGTTCTTCCGCAACCTATCGCCTTACCGCACTTTGTTTTCGTTTTATTTTTCTACCATTCACTGGCTGCCTTTGGGTGCGGTTGGATTCTGTTTGGGATCCCTGCGTGGTGGGAATACCACGGAATTATAGACTGGTATGTTTCCCATTTGATGTCAGGGGGGGGGGGGGGGGGGGGCATCGGGGGGAGGCATCGACACATCACCACGCTTCCCTGACGAGTCCGATCCAGCAGACGAAATGCCTTGGAGTGGACAACATGAATAGTTTTGGTGTTCAAGACACTAATATTTATGGTATAGTTTCTTGATTTTTCTTTTTTTTTTAAATTCTTTTCCCGATCCCATCCCCTCGTTTTTTTAAATCTATATAATATTTGCCAAGTCGTTAATGTAATGACAGAAAAAAAGTCAATTAAATAGTTCC
>JADBJO010006060.1:100000-105000 GCA_016801955.1 Conus betulinus
ATGATAGCTTTTCTTTTCAAGTTTGGCCAGAACAGTGGCACGCCAGATAGCCTGTGTTCATGACCAGAGTTCCCTGGTCCTCACAGACCTATGTCAGTTTGCTAATCCAGTGTAGGCCTCAGCTAGAGACAAAACCTTTTCAGTCCCGGCGACCTCTTGCCGACTTTCAAAAACAAACAAAGAAACAAACACAAACAGTGCTTGTGCCTCTGTCAAAAAACAACCAGGCAAACAAACAAGAAACAGAAGCAATAAATACGAACAAACAAATACACTCTCGCCCCTACCCAAAAAAAAATCGGTTTTGTTTCCTTTTAAAATCATTTTTCAAACTATCTTTATGTAATGAGTATTATCGACCTTCATCATCATCATCATCATCATCATCATCATCTTCATCATCATCATCATCATCATCATCATCTCTCTCTCTCTCTCTCTCTCTCTCTCTCTCTCTCTCTCTCTCTCTCTCTCTCTCTCCTCCTCCTCTCCTCCTCCTCCTTCTTCTTCTTTATATTGGTTTTTTGACATCTTCCGTGTCATTTAAAAAAAACAAAACAAAATTAAACAACACAACACAACACACACACACACACACACACACACACACACACACACACACACACACACACACGCTCACACACACACACACACACACACACACAAGGCATGCGCCCTCACCAACGCCTCCCCGTGTGACGTTGTGGACCAGCTGTCCTGTGAGTCAGCTACTGCTCAACCTGCAGGTGAAAACCAGTCACCCTGTGTGATCAAGTCATTGCACGTGCGGCACATGTGTTGCACGGTGTCCGTGATTATGTGAGGCAAAGCACAAGACTTTCAAATCATTCCTTCCCTTCCCCCCCCCCCTCCCCCCTCCCACCGAGAGCTAGCACAAGCAGTCTTTGTTTTTTGTCGACTTACTCTTTTCACTGTCAGGAGTACACAAGTAAGCACACGGAACTTTTTGGCAGAGTTCCTAACATTGCTTTTTCTTCTTCTTCTTTCTTCTTCTTCTTCTTCTGATTATCATCATCATCATCATCATCATCATCATTATTATTATTATTATTATTATTATTATTATTGTTGTTGTAATTATTATCATTATCATGATTATTGTTATTGTTATGATTATTATCATCATCATCATCATCATTATTATCTCCATCACCATTATCATCATCATGATGTTTATTTTCATTATCATTGTTATCGTAATCATTATTACTATTATTATCATTATCTTTATCTTCTCCTCCTCCTCCTCCTCTTCTTCTTCTTCTTCTTCTCCTTCTCCTTCTTCCTCTCCTCTCCTCCTCCTCTCTCCTCCTCCTCCTCCTCCTCTTCCTCCTCCTCCTTCTTCTTCTTCTCATTATCATTATTGTTATTGCTGTTGTTACTGTGAAAATTGTTATTTTCATTGCTACCATCATCATCATCATCATCGTCGTCGTCGTCGTCGTCGTCGTTATTGTAATTATTTTTATTATCATTATTGATATCATTATTAGTAGTAGTATCACTATTAGTATTGTTATTGTTGTTGTTGTTGTTGTTGTTGCCTTATTCAGAAATCATCTGCACGGAATTTGGGTGTTACCCTTGACTCAGCACTTTCCTTCCAGCAACATGATTCCACAGTCTGCCGTGTCTGTTACCTTGAGCTTCGTCGCATTGGTTCTGTGCAAGATCTTGTCTCTGTTGATGCCACAAAAATCCTTGGTTCTGCTTTCATTCTATCTAGACTTGATTATTCTATCAAAATGGAGCGACTGATGGCGGAGAACGAAGCAAAATTTAGAAAGAGTGCGGGTTAGTTGCCGCCAAGGACACTGACAAACAAAGCACAGGACAAGACACGATGCATTTCGACCTCTTGGGTCTTCTTCAAGCAAAAAAATAGATCACACTTGACATTTAGGACTGTACAAACAAAGAACGAAGAGAGACTTATCTGATGTCCATGTGGAAAATGGCCCGCCAGAAGGAAATGACAGAGGGGATTATGGGAGAGGAAAAGGGGGGGGGGGGGGGGGGGGCGGGGGGAGGGAGGGGAGGAGTGAGGTGAGGGGGTTGGGGTTGTGTGGTTGGTTTAGTGGGGTGGGGGTGGTATATGTGACGGTTGTAATTAAGATGGATTGATAATAATGCTAAGAGGGGGGGGGGGGGGGTGATATATATATATATATATATATATATATATATATATATATATATATATATATATATATATATATATCTATATCAAGAAGTCGTCCACTCAATGCCTTCCCTTCTTTTAATTTTCAAATTTTCGCCTTTTCAAGGCTTTCTCAGGAATATTATTAACTTTTCTTCAGCTGCTTACATTCTTGACCAAGGAAGAAGATATATTTATATATATATATATATATATATATATATATATATATATATATATATATATATATATATATATATATATAAGGGATGGTAATAGTAATAATGATAGTGCTAGTAATTACAATAAATAAATAGAAGAATAAAAATGAGAGTAACTGTAATTAAAAAAAGGAGGCTGTGGGTGGGGAGGAGGGTAATGTGTGTGTGTGTGTGGGGGGGGGGGGGGGGGGGGGCAAGAGAAGGAGAGCTCATATATCTCCATCCACTATGAGGAGAGTGGTGGGTGTGGGAGGTTCATACAAATAGTGCTGTTGAAAAAGTAAACAATGCTGTGGGATGATGTTTATTGTAACAGGTGCAATAATGTGTTGGCATTAATATGCTGATGTTGGTTGAGAAAAGATAGCAATGCTCAATGAGAAACAGGGTATCATGAGTTACACACACACACACACACACACACACATATATATATATATATATATATATACACTGCGCTCGCTCTCCTCAGGATGGTTTTGGGTCGCCTACTGCCGGTGTTATATGGCCCGATGTCGCTGTTTGCACGTGCGGATTGGCTGCACGTGTTGTTCGGTTTTTCAGTTGTTTACAGTTCAGGGTGCGTTTGCTGACAACGATTTCCATTTGTGCCTGCAGTTGTTTACTATTTCTACTTTAGTATTTAGAGTTGCTAAGTATGGTTTGCATAGTATTAACCATTTTTTTCTGTTGAACATAGGTTGCATCTTTTTGAAATGTTATTGTATGGTGATGCCCTTTTTATGATTTTTCCAGGATATGTTATAGTTTTTTTTTTTTGTCTTTAAGTCTCCAAATATATTTGCTCAGTTCTGTTTGGTTTTTGTATTTTTTTCGTTGTTGAATGACTGTTTATGGTTTGCGTATCTGGTTTGAAGTGATTTTCAGTGATCCCTATGTATGTTTCTTTTTCATTTTCTGATGTCACAGTGGCTTGGTATACAATGTTGTTATAGAGGCATTTGTTGCTTAAGGGACACTGTTCTTTTTTAGTACAATTGCAGGATTCCTTTCTTCACCCTTCTTTGCTGTGTTGCTTTTCATTTTGTTGGATGAATCAATTATATTTTTTAAGGTTAGGCATGCATGAATATGATAGTTTGATGGTGTTCTTGTGAATATTTTTGGACAATTTGTGTTCTTTTGGGAAGGATGCTGTCAAAATTTTGAAAATTCTTTCCCTACGTTTGTTTTTACTCGTCCATCATATGGAGGGTTGTACCATGTGATTTTCCTTTTCCTGCTTTTTTTTTTGTTTTTGTTCATGTTGTTATCTGGGTTGTATTGTAGTTTGTAGCTGTAACCACTTTTTTGCAATGCCTCTTGGTATTCTGCTGCTGCGTTGTTGAATACTCTTTCATTATGTGACAGATTAGATAATCTCTTGTTATGCCATTGGGTATGGTTTTTAGTATAGATGGTGGGTGGTTGCTATTGATGTTTACATAAATGGGTGTGTCATTAGTTTCTTGTATGGTTTATATATGTGGTTGTTGAGGTCAAGTGTTATGTCTAAGTAGTTCACTACCTTTTTGTTTGCTTCAATGGTGATTTTTAAGTTATGGTTTTTGAAAATTTTGCATAGTTCGATGGTTCTTGGATTGTTGTTCAGCGCGGCGAGGCCGTCGTCTCTGTACAGTCCGACTTGCTTTCCGAGTTGTTTTTGGATGTTGGATAGCATAAACAGTCCGACCAGTTCGCATGTTTCGGCACCGTCGTACGATCCCATGGTCACATCAAATGTTGAGTTTTTTTATTTGTTTTTCTTGATCCATGTTTCATTTCTGCTGTAGAGTAAAGTTTTCTTGGTGTGAAGAATGATTTCCATTTCTGACCCTGTTATGTCTGTGTGTTTATTAGCAAATTTTTCAGAGCTTTAGTGAGTAGCTCTTCATCTATGATGGGTAGAAGTCTACTATGTCGAATGTGATGAATACTGTGTTCTTCTGTTTGTTAAGATTTTTGAACCATTGGATAACTTCATATGTGTTCTTCCTACATATATGTTATATGTGCGTGTCTGAATATGTGTGACAACCTTCCACAGTTAGTCTCATTACCATCATAACTCACCCATAATACTGTTTACATGTGGTCCTCCCCCCCCCCCCTCCCCCTCTTTTTTTTTTTTTTTATTTATTATGTTTTAAAATTTATGTGTGTGTGTGTGTGTGTGTGTGTGTGTGTGTGTGTGTGTGTGTGTGTGTGTGTGTGTAACACATGATACCCTGTTTCTCATTGAGCATTGCTGTCTCTTCTCAACCCAATCATCAGCACATTAACGCCAACACATTATTGCACCTGTTACAATAAACATCATCCCACAGCATTGTTTACTTTTTCAACAGCACTATTTGTATGAACCTCCCACCCCCACCCCCCACCTCATAGTGGATGGAGATATATGAGCTCTCCTTCTTTTGTCCCCCCCCCCCCCCCACACACACACACACACACACACACACACACACACTACACCCTACCCTCCTCCCCACCCACATCCTCCTCTTTAAAAAAAAAAATTACAGTTACTCTCATTTTAGTCTACTACTTATTTATTGTAATTACTAGCACTTTCATTATTACTATATTACTAT
>JADBJO010006060.1:112500-115000 GCA_016801955.1 Conus betulinus
AGGTAAGGTAAGGTAAGGTAAGGTAAGGTAAGGTTGTTTATAGCCCAGCCGACCGCAAAGGGCCATATCAGGGCTGTCACCACCTTGGAGTTAACTCACAAGTCATTCATTCACACAACCCTTTAAAATACACCTTCTAAAACACACACAGAAATGTTGTTAAAATCTTCTCTACTGTAAAATCTTAGATCAGATTAAAAAAAAAAATGTTAGTCTCCCTCAGAAATTCGAAGACCACATCATGTGGAACATCTCTGAACAAGTTTTTCATGGAGTCTGCCGTAAAATGTTTATGTCTCGCATCATGCAAGTAAAAACACTCTAACAGAAACATGTTTCACTGTGAGTGGTGCATGACATGGAATGCATCACAGAGCTTTTTCATTCATTAAAAGGTGCGAATGAGTTTAAAACGAATGGCCAGGATGCAGCCAACATAAACAGTTTTTCTTCTTTCCGACCATCAGAAGTAGATGAGAGGAACACTTTTAGGTCTGGACGGATCTGGAAAGGTTTGTTATACGTCTGTGTATCCCAGTGCTCCTGCTAGAGGTCTCGGACATAATTATCAACTTTCGGTTTCAAATTTTAGTAGGGACAAATTCTTCGTAGCGGCATGGCTGGCCAAACGATCAGCCCATCCTTTCCCCGAATGCTCACATGTCCGGGACCCCAAGCGAGAACAATGTTGTGACTTTCCGCTTTCAAAGAGGTAAAAAGTTTAAAAAAAAAAAAAAGTTCAGAAGTTCAGGAGGAAGGAGGTTACAGCCAGCTATGGTCTTCAAAGCTGACAGCGAATCAGACAAAATCAGGAATCCTTGTTTGTAACTGGAGAGATAAATCTTCAGTGCTAGAACCAAAGCTTTTTAGACGGATGTCCTACTCCACTGCTAACGGGACACCTGTTCTATGTTGGGGAATTTAAGCCTTACGAAGTTCACTTTTGTTCGTACTCGACCAGATCCACTGGAACTCTTTTCGGCTGCTTCTGCCGATACCTTCAGGGTTCTGGTCCTCGTCTTACCTGAAATCCGAGCTGTTTCTTGAGGTGTTAGGCTGATGAACCGAAAAATCCCCTTGGTCCAACTGCTACCACCGGGCCTTGAGGCCAGATTCATGTTTAACTATCGTTTAAAACATCACATACATACTATTCTCCACTAAAACATCCGAATGCTTCGGCATCTGTCATGTGTAAACCAACAAAAGGGCCTGTGTGCATGGACTGAACTGATGTGCGATAATGTAGTCTTCATTTTCAAAATACAAAAAAGCAGGCCGTTTGTTCTTTTTAAAACTCATGTGTGAAGAAATATACACCACTGAAATGATTGAAATAGAAGAAGGAAGGGCATTATGTGTGTAAGACAAATGGAGAGGAACCAGGGGGGGATGTCAAGGTTTGCAAATGTTAGCATGACATACCCAGCCCCAGATTCAGAGCACGTTTATGTATTGAAGACAGTACTCCTTCTTTCTTTCTTTCTTTCTTTCTTCTGGTGGTGGAATGGTGGATGTTTTGAAGTTTTGGTGCCTTGCTGCTCCAAATGTCGAGACGTTCACTTCTTACCTTGGCATCTACGACATTTTATATGGTTGGAAGTCGACCACCGTCGTACATCTGACTATATAAAACATAAAGTAGACCTAGGTCGGAATAAAACAACACAAAAAAACAACAACAAAACAAACAAACAAACAAAAAACCGGGAGTAATTCGGAAAACTCAAAATAAATGCAAGGTCAATTCACCCGAACTAAATGCAAATTCAATTAACCCGAAATAAATGCAAAGTCAATTAACCCGAAATAAATGCAAGGCCAATTAACCCGAAATAAATGCAAAGTCAATTAACCCGAAATAAATGCAAGGTCAATTAACCCGAAATTAATGCAAGGTCAGCTTGAAATAGACCTTGCATTGAAAGTCGCGTTTTTGAACAATACGCGTTTTTTTGTTTCCTGCTACTGTATATTTTTTATCTCTTATTTGTAAGAAAAAAAAGTGTTTGTGCGAAAAGAAAAAAACTGTTCTATAAGTTGATTTCGTACCCCACGAAAGTCCTCCCTCCTCTCCCGAACGCAGACTGTTGTACTTTCTTCAACATCATCATCATCATCATCATCATCATCATCATAAAAGATTTTAAAAGGCATTAGCTAAATGGTAACGGGCGGTTTTTTTTGTTGTTGTTGTTGTTGCTTTTTGTTGTTGTTGTTGTTGGTGTGGTGGTGGTGGTCTGCAGTTGCCGCTCTTCTGAAATCATTTGAACTGGTATAAAGGTAGAAATACCGGAGCCTTCTGGCATGGTGTGTGTGTGTGTGTGTGTGTGTGTGTGTGTGTGTGTGTGTGTGTGTGTGTGTGTGTGTGTGTGTGTGGTGTGTGTGTGTGTGTGTGTGTGTGTGTGTTGTTGTTGTTGTTGTTGTTGTTGTTGTTGTTTGTTGTTATTGTTGTTGTTCTTCATTTAACGTCTTTTCACTTAATGTGATATTAGACAAG
>JADBJO010006060.1:122500-127500 GCA_016801955.1 Conus betulinus
TTAATTATGGTAATAATAAGAATAATCATCATAATATTGATATTAACAACAACAACGACAACAGCAACAACAGTAATAATGATATTGATAATAATACAATAATGATAAATAATTCACACAATATAAAGTGTGATAATGAACTCATTATCTGGTAGCACCCATAAAGCCTTTGTGTAAACGAAAGTGCATTGATGTCAAAACATCTGTCAAATTACAGAGTAACACACGAGTTATTGTTTCACACTGAATGTCACGAGAAATATGAGTTTTGCGCGCGCACGTGTGCGTGTGTGTGTTGTATTGCGTGTGTGTGGTTGTGTTGCGTGTGTGTGTTGTGTTGCGCAGGCGCGCGCGCGCGCGCGCGCACACACCCACACACACACACACACACACACACACACACACACACACACACACACACACACACAACACACCCGTGCGCACACCCCCGCGCCCCCCCCCCCCCCCCCCCCCCCCCCCCCCATACACACGCGCGAGCGCACACAATGTGTACACCAAACTTACCGTAGATGCTATTATTATTATTATCATTATTATTGTCTGTCTGTCTGTCTGTCTGTCTGTCTGTCTCTCTCTCTCTTCTCTCTCTCTCTCTCTCTCTCTCTCTCTCTCTCTCTCTCTCTCTCTCTCTCTCTGTTCGTATGTCTTCACACACACACACACACACACACACACACACAACACACACACACACACACACACACACACACAACACACACACACACACACACACTCACACACACACACACACACACACACATACACACACACACACACACACACACACACACACACACACACACACACACACACACACACACACACACACACACACTCGGCTTGTTCGTTTTTCACTGTCCTGAATCTTGTTTATCTTGCCTGAAGAAGACCTAAGAGGTCAAAACACGACGTGTTTTGTCTTCTTATGTGTTTGTCGCTGTTTGTGTCACACACACCACACACACACACACACACACACACACACACACACACACACACACACACACACACACACACACACACACACACACAGAGAGAGAGAAGAGAGAGAGAGAGTTTACTCAGAGAGGGAGAGAGAGAGAGAGAGAGAAATACTCAGAGAGAGAGAGAGAGAGAGAGAGAGAAACAGACAGACAGCAAACAGATAGACATACATTCATACATACAGACGGACAGACAGAGAGACAGACAGATACAGTGACAGACAGACAGAAAGACAGACAGAGAGACACACACAGACAAGCAGGCAGGACAGGCAAAGATAGAGAGAGAAAGATAAAGAGAGAGAGAGAGAGAGAGAGAGGGGGGGGGGGGGCGGCGAAGAGGAGGAGAGCCAGCCAGTTTATATAAGACTGATTTTTCTATGTCAAACAAACATTTCAATCAGAAGGAGTAGCCCCAGATCATTTTTGAAATAGTTCCTGAAATAAAATATACGCTGGAACGTGCAAGGAACAGAAAGGTTTCTTGAGGGAGGGAATTTCTGGGAAAAATGACCCACTCTGGCATCAGGCATCATTTGGTCTGTTCGTTATCTCACTTTGCGAGTTGGCGCGCACGCGGCGCGCACACACGGACTGAGAGAGAGAGAGAGAGAGAGAGAGAGAGAGAGAGAGAGAGACAGACAGACAGACAGACGGACGACGGGACGGACGGACGGACGAACAGACAGATAGACAGGTAGACAGACAGACAGAAAGACCCACAGAAGACGGACGGACAGACAGACAGACAGAGATAATAGAAGGAAAGAGAGACAGATAATGGGAGGGAGCGACAGACAGACAGTCAGTCAGAGGAACATACAGACAGAGACAGAGGCAGAGATTATATTCACTTATCTTTTTTGCACAATCTCTGATCGTGAAAGTGTCGTTCATCATTAATGTTGGTCTGTGGTCTGCCCTATCTCTCGACCTGTTAAGCGATAACCGGTGAGTGTGCCAGCTAACCTCTGATGTAATCTGCACTCCCGGTTGCGAAGAATAAACAGCAGCAGGCAAGAAGGCCCAAAGCGGGCAGCACGAAACCGAAACATGCTTAAAACAGAATATGTCCTTTCTCTGAACATGGAATTCAGTATAAAGCTGTGATGTCTGTCCGCTGCTGTGTTGGAGAGATATTGATAACACTCTTCAGAACTCTTACTTCCTTCTCCTTCCCCCCCTCCCCCCTCTCTCTCTCTCTCTCTCTCTCTCTCTCTCTCTCTCTCTCTCTCTCTTCTTTGAAATCAATTTCTTTATTCTTGTTTGTTGTTTAAATCGCTTTTTTTCCCATTTAAATTAATCTACCCCTCAATGTTGATGGAGGCACATCTCATCAACTTTCTAATACATTTATGAAGATATGTGTGTTTGTTAACAGTTTTGTAAGTTTTGGTCGCTAGTCATGGTTAGTTAGTCCCTTAGGGGGGCAAGGGCCGGATGAAAAAAAGCATGTGTTTGCTTGTCTGTTACCCTTGGAAATACAGATCGTCATCATCCTCATCCTCATCCTCATCCTCATCATCATCATCATCATCTCTCTCTCTCTCTCTCTCTCTCTCCTCTCTCTCTCTCTCTCTCTCTCTCTCTCTCTCTCTCTCTATCTCTGTGTGTGTGTCTCTCTCTCTCTTGATGTCGTCAACTTCAACAAAAGATGTTCGAAATGTTTCGTTCTTTTTGTATAAGGCATTGGAATTTAGAGAAACGGCTACCCCTTGAAAGTTCTCAATGAGTCTGTGTGTTGATTTTACTTTGCTACATGCTGCGTGTATTTGTTTTAAATACCCCTATCCCTTGTCAAGAGGGATAGGCCTGCGTGAATAGACCATCTCTCTCTCTCTCTCTCTCTCTCTCTCTCTCTCTCTCTCTCTCTCTCTCTCTCTCTCTCTCCAGCGGTGTATCTCATGCAGACATTCGTGTACAAATTCGTGTACAGATCAGATGAAACACTACCATGCAATTTTACTGAGCATAAAACATGAAATTGTGCAGTGACACGATTCTTCTCAAACTGTATGATCGTTTTCCCTGCGAGTTCGCTATTACTGAATGTGGTACAATCCATGAGGTTAAGATGATTGCTCTAAAACATTGCTGTCAGCTTTAGACGCCAGAGTCGTGAATTTATTGACACGTGTATGGTCCTACATCATTTTCCTGAATAGGCGTTGGCAGTTAGGTCTTCTTCCAGCTATGCATAGTCTTTGAAATTCTGTCACAGTACTTCCTTCATTCTTTCCATTTCTCACAAAGGGTGCATGCTATGTGTAACGTGTCATTCATACCAACGGTCAAGCTGGCTCTCTATTACGAAAGTTGGTGATGGGATTTTACGTGTGTACAAGGTGTTATGCGTGTGTGACACAGGAACCTCGGTTTATAGTCTCATTCGTAGGACTGTATGGGAAATGGAGTCAGAACCAATGTTAACTCCGAGGGAAAAATCCCCCTGTACCGAAACGGCCCGTTGGAGATTCGAACCTGCGACCCCAGGATCACGAGTCCGGCGCTCTACCAACTGAGCTATTTGTTGTGGCGGTGGTGTTGGTGGTGATGGTGGTGGTGGCGATGTGTGTGTGTGTGTGTGTGTGTGTGTGTGTGTGTGTGTGTGTGTGTATGTGTGTGTCTGTGTGTCTGTGTGTGCGAGTGAGTGCGCAGGCGTGTGTGCGCGTGTGTAAGAGAGAGACAGAGAGATAGATAGATAGACAGACAGACAGACAGACAGACAGACAGAGACCCAGAAAACAGAGAGACAGAGGCACAAAGAGAGATCTAATCATAGAGCACCATTTTTGTTCATATTCAGTAAATATTCAATGAGAAGGGGCAGGTGTTTTGAAAAGATGTTTCTCAAAACAAAATTTAGACTAACATCTATCCGGGAAAAAGAAAAGGGTTTCCCTAGGGACAGGGTGGTCTGGGAGGCAAATGGTGTCCAGAATATTGCCCCAGTTTGGAATGACCTTGCAGGTCTAAAATCCCATTTTTTCGGTTCTCTCTCTCTCTCTCTCTCTCTCTCTCTCTCTCTCTCTCTCTCTCTCCTCTCTCTCTCTCTCTCTCTCTCTCTCTCTCTCTCTCTCTCTCTGTTTCAGAGGTAACAAATGGAAATGGGAGTGGTGGGGGTGGGGAAGGGGAGTCATGGAGGAGGGGGTGGGTAAGAAAAGAGGGGGAGTGCGGGGGGGAGGAGGTGAAGAAGATAAATATATTCTAAACTGAACATTTCACAACCTTGACAGTCTCTTCTAAACTTGAACGGGTAGCAGAAATTCCAAATCAAAGTATCTTAGCGAAGAAAACTACACTGCATGCGTGAACGACAAAGATCTACATAACATAAAGTACAAGGGTAATATCGGTGATATCAAGCCGTAATGATCAGCCAGACATTTTCGTCTAAACTATGACCCTATTTCTTTTGGAAAGAGAGGGGGTTAGTTACCACCAAAGACACAGACAAACAGAGTACAGGACTAGACACGAGATCTCAGTGTCTAGTCCTATACTCTGTTTGTCTGCGCCCTTGGCGGTAACAAACCTTCTCTCTTTCCAACTTTTGCTTCATTTTTCCGGCCCTCAGTCAACCCGTTTTGAAACTTATTTCTTTTGTTAATCCCATGAAGCACATATCTTGATATATATGCCTGACGTTCAAGTTTAATTTCAACAGAACATTTATAGGCTCTTTTGCTGATTCTTTTAGAAAAGTAACTCGAATGAAATTTTTTTTTAATGGTGCTCATTCTCAACTTGACCCACGCAAAATAAACAAACTTTATCTTCGACACTCACTGTGCTGATGCACATTTTTATTCAGAGGAAGAAGGTTACAGTTTAAGTGATAAAATGTACAACGAAACAATGCATAACCAAATTACAAACGTTCCTTTCTTTAAAAAAAACAAGTTTTGAATGTCTTGTAAGCGCTGCATCTGTCCCGATCTCTAATAGTTCCGTTTCACTCTTGAGTAAAGATGTCGACAGTTCTCTGTTTAAACA
>JADBJO010006060.1:135000-143723 GCA_016801955.1 Conus betulinus
TATGTTAGATCAGAACAGCGCGCCACTGAACACCACCAAAGTGACTCGGCAGTAGTGCAATGTCTCCTCCGGTGGATGGCCTCTTGACGACTTGACATTGACCAGACTGTGGCTGTGGACGGGGTGTCGGAATGAGCGGCGTGGGTGCACTGCCTCTGAAGTGGCGCAGAGGTTGGGACAGAAAAAAACAAACAAACAAAAAAACAAACAAAAAAAAACACTTATCTGTTAAACACACATATGCATCAGGTAGGCACATTTAAAACGTGTGCGTGTGCATGAGCGAACACTTTTTATTCGTGTCACATTTCTCACCCATCGCTTCCCCCCCCCCCCCCCCCCCCCCCCCCCCCCCCCTCCGTTCTTTTTCAGTCAAATGTTACATTTATTGGAAAGGCGTAATACTGAAAACAGCGTGCACGCACACACACACACACACACACACACACACACACACACACACACACACACACACACACACACACACACACACATATCTAATGTACGCACGCATACGCGAACTCCTACCACCAACACCACCCCTAACCCCGTCACACACACACACACACACACACACACACACACACACACACACACACACACACACACACACACACACACACACACACACGCTCGGGCGTGCACGCACGCACGTACGTATGTATATAATGCATGTATGTATATATGTATGTATGTATGCCTACTAGTCACAATACATTTAGGGCCACAGGTCGATTTGACCACTGCAAGAAAGATACGTGTATATAAAAAAAATGTTTGACAAACGGACCGTAGACCAGGTTACAAGTGTAGCCTGTCCACCTATGAAAGCACGTGCATCACACTTTCACTCGCAGTCACTTTTATACATTGAGTGAAAGCCTTGTAAACATCAGTGATACTCGTGGATTTCTGTGTCAAGTTTCAGCTGCTTTAGCTGCGAAAGCAGGATTAGAGGACAAACACTGCATGACACACATGAACGTTCAGGCTAATGTTGACTGTTCTCAGCATTAGCTAGCCAGGGATGGGTAGAAAGAGTCCCGAAAATCTGGGCTCCTATAAGCATGCCTCCGAGAACAAAACTTTGCACCCTGGACAGCGGACACGCCCTGGCATGGCTGAACAAAGGCCTGTCATCACGAGAAGTTGGAAGACGACTGGGAGTGAGCCACTCTGTAATCCAGAGGCTGCAGGAACGTTTCCAGGCCACAGGCACAACAGAGAACGCTCTCCCCTCCGGACGTCCAAACACCAACAGACAGGACGATCGTTTTCCTCCGGCTGTCCACGCTGCGCAATCGTACTGTCACTGCCAGCACTCTGAGACATGAACTGAGGACAGCTGTCAACAGAAAACATCAGCACCAGCACCATCCGCAACCGGCTGCACGAGTTTGGCCTCCACTCAAGATGTGCAGCCATCAGGATCCCCCTGACACCGGGTCATCGTCAGGCCCGTGTGCCTGGTGACAGCAACATCAGCACTGGACCAGGCAGCAATGGTCCCAGGTCTTGTTTACCGAGGAGTTCCGCTTCACTGTTGCCTTCAATGACGATAGAAGACGGGTCTGGCACAGGCAAGGAGAGCGGTTTGTAGACTGCGTTGTTCGTGAGGTTCACCACTATGGAGGAGGCTCAGTGATGGTATGGGGTGGCTTCCATGTCAACGGCAGAACACCTTTGTACGTCATCCAGGGTTCTATGACGCGACTGCGCTACAGGAGTGAGATTGTTCAGCCTCTCATCCAGCCAGCTTTGCAAGCCATGAGACCGAGAGCAAACACGCAGGACGATAACGCTCCTCCTCATCGAGCACAAGTCGTCACTGACTTCATGCATCAGCAAGGGATCCCAAGGATGGACCGGCCTGCTCGTTCACGTGATTTGGCACAACTGAATACCTGTGGGAGTTTCTTGGACAAAGGGTGGCCAACAATCACCCGCCTCCTGCGGATGTCAGCCAGCTGGCACAATTTCCGCAACAGGAGTGGCAGAACACCCCCGAGAACACTCTCAGGAATCTTGTGCATTCCACGCGCCGCCGCAGCCTTGAGTGTTTGGCGGCTAACGGGGGTCACAACCGATATTGACTTTGTTGAAATACGCTCACGTGATTCCTGACTATTGAAAAGAGGAGTGTGGTGATTTGAACTTGTGCTGGTGCTCTGGTTTTGAATGAATTTGATCGCAGCCTCTATGAAATCGTTAGCTAATGATGGAAGCAACAATTTCGTATTTTAAGTTGCCTCGTCTGTGCCTTTTCTGTCTTTGGTGGTGCTGTTGTGAGAAGGTCCTTAACTTGATGTGACTAGCATGTGTATGTGTGGATGTATGTATGTACGTACGTAGGTATGTACACACCCACACCCACACCACACACACACACACACACATATATATATATATATATATATATATATATATATATATATATATGTTAAAAATAGGATAGTAAAAGGAAGTTTTAAAATTCTACAGATCTGTTTCGAGCGCTGGCTCTCCTCAGGATGATTTTGTGTCGCCTACTGCCGGTGCTATTGGGCTACAGCCCAATGTTGACATTGGGCTATATAGCACCGGCAGTAGGCGACCTAAAATTATCCTGAGAGCCAGCACTCGAAACATGACATTGGGCTATATAGCACCGGCGGTAGGCGACCCAAAATCATCCTGAGGAGAGCCAGGGCTCGAAACAGATTTGTAGAATTTTAAAACTTCCTTTTACTGTCCTATTTTTAACAGATGTTGCTCCTCAAGGGGTTGAGCACTTTTAGAGTTTCATTAGGCGTTTTAGTGGTATTCTCTCTCTCTCTCTCTCTCTCTCTCTCTCTCTCTCTCTCTCTCTCTCTCTCACACACACACACACACACACACACACACACACACACACACACACACACACACACACACACTCATACATACCCGGCTGCTTGCCTTTTTGCATGAACTCTCTCATTGAATACAAATGTATATGTGCGTCACTGTTTGTTTAAATCTACTGTGTTTCCGGATATTGTTTTGTGTTTCATTCTTATCGAGTGAATTTTTTTTTAACTGGATTTCTTTGTTTATACTTTTAAAGTGTGTTGATAACTTGTTCCATACATTTCTTTGTTTGTTTGTTTTTTTCTCCAAAGGCAAATACTTTTATTTACTTGTAAAGGAATGTACAAATGGCAAACGTGAACAGAGAGCAGTACTACAAACAACGAAAAGGACAGTAGATATGATCTTACATGAACAATTTCCAAAGAAAAAGCACTAATTTTACAAAATGAACAACAAGTCCCATCTAACATATGCATAGTACAACCAAGCATAATATTGAGTCTGCACTGCCAGTCACACATTCAACTTCTCACTGTTTTGGAGTGTGTGTCCTTTTTTTTTCAGAATTCATAATCAGAGAGAGAGAGAGAGAGAGAGAGAGAGAGAGAGAGAGAGAGAGAGATAATCGAGTGAAATTTAGCTGATCAAAATAAATCAACTGAAATGATAAAGAATTATATTTGGCTTCATCTGTTTTTTTTGTCTTTAGACTGTATGAATTTACAACAACCGAAAAAAGGTTTCCTGCGAAAATTGTGTTGAAGTATGTTTCGTAAGCTATCATGCTTTGGATAGTACTTGATAAAAATGACGTTACAACGCTTTGACGTCACCATGTCACATTGTGTACGGTGAACTGTATCCGAAAGAGGGCCACTGATGTTCATCTGCATGAATATCAATTCTACAGCAAGATGAAAAAAAAAAAAAATTTTTTTGATCGAATATTTTAAACAACATGAATATCTATCCAAGTTTCTCTTAAGAGAAAAAATAACTGTGGAAAAAAAGTATGACACAGTCACGGAAAATTTAGTTTAACTTCAAAAGAGATCGCTTTCTGGTTCGTTGAAGAAAAGTATGTTAATCGAAAATCTTTGCTAGAAAACTGACCGAAACCCTTTCTTCTGAGATCATGCGTGATTTTAATCGACAGTCTCCAATCAAGCTGAGCTCAAAACGATTGTACATCTCCTCCAAACATTTATCTTCAGTTTTAATGAGCATCCATCCCCCCCCCCCCCCCCCCCCCACCTTCAACACACACACACACACACACACACACACACACACACACACAGAGGCACACACGCACTCACACACACACATACATGCGCGCGCGCGCGCGCGCGCGCACACACACACACACACACACGCACACACACATGCGTGGGCACGCATACACATACACACACCCCAAAGACACACACATTGTTGGTACGCTAACGCGCGCACTCACGAACGGACACACGAACGCACACATACACACACACACACACACACACACACACACACACACACACACACACACACACATACATACACCAACCACAGAGACATACGTATAGCGCACATATGCACGCACACAAAGTGCGCGCGCACCCACACATACGTCGACCTTCTCCTTCAGCCCCCCCCCCCCCCCCCCCCCCCACACACACACACACACACACACACACGCCTCACTCCTTCTCAGGTAATAATAATGGTACATTCACAAAAGAAAAACAACAAACTAAATGAAGCAACCCGATGGGGCTTTGGCACTTTGGACAAGAAAAACGAGAATGCCCCCCATCCCCCGCACCCCCACCCCTCGGCCCCCTCCGCGCTCCACACACACAATCAGATACAGGTCTATTCCTCATCCCCCTCATCTGCATAAACTGATAACATTCATGACATGTGTACACCCGCGCCTTTTCGGGGGCCCCCGCTCGTGCAAAGCTGGAGGGAATTATTTATGCGCGCCGCTCTCTTTCGAGGGCAAATTAGGATGGAAGACTTGCGGGGGCGCGGGCGGAAATGGCTGTCGATGACGTGTCATTCTCTGTTGGTGGGTGGCCCTTTCTCGTTCGACCTTCACTTCCATCTTGGGGAATGACCTGAGATTGCGCATGTCTGTAACTGCAGGTTCGTCTCCTTCTTCTTCTGCTCACTGCAGGAATCTGTGATGTCTAAAGCCCTTGTCACATGAGGCGAGTGTCTCGTTCCAGTGTTCGCACTACTCCTCGCCCTTTGACAGGTGCTGCAGGACCACCTTGCAAGAACAAGAGTGAGCACTCGCCAAGTATAGAGGAACTGAATGTGCTCAGGTTTTTTTTTTTTTTTTTTTCTTTTAGACAAGTCATCTGTACGGCAAAAATGACCCTCCAATCAGAGCAAAGGTCAAGGTCATGTGCTCAACAAGCCTTCACCCCCTCTGCGCGATATTTGTTTTTTTAAATTCTTGTTATCAACGATCAAGTAGGGTAACTCTTGCTCCCATGATGAAATAGATACACGCGCATAACTCCAAACGAATGCTGTTTACGACACCGATTAGGCTAGCAGATATGACAGCACAGAACACACAGAACAAACAAGGAGACCTCCTCAAAAAAAAGGATGTTCCAAGCTCGCCCATATCCTCTGCCTGACACATCCACACGCCAACAACAACTGGAGAAATGAACAACCGTTATTACTGGTCTCTAAAGACATGTGTGGGTGTCTGGGGTGGCACTGTCTTCATCTGTCCGTGGGCAGGGGTGGTTGGGTCTGTGGGGTGTGCTCGACAGCTGGAGGGTGGTGGTGTTTTCGCCGGTGGGCTCTGCAGTCATGAAATACGGGCTGGTACACCCATGGGGACGCTACTGTAAGGCTGCTATGAGTTGCATCCTGTAGTCTGATTTACCTCTGTTCTGGAGCAGTTATGTCCCTTGATATCTTAATCAAGTGTCCTGTGTGCGTGCCTGCACCCAACGTCAACACAGCGCAGGCCTCCAAGGGTGGTACAGGACTGCTCTAAAGGCAGGTGAAGACAGTGCTTCTCTGGGTCCTCCCCAGCACCTTTGGGGTTTTCTTTTTCTTCTTCTCTAAAGACAGATGCAGTCCAGATCAACGATTCGTCCTCGCTCACAGATTCTGTACCGAACATGATCCCACAAGTAATGCAGTATTTTTCCCTAAAACTTTTACTTCAGTACATTTACTCTTCTCTCGAGAAACGGAATCAGAACACCTCCACGTGCATTAGACAGACGAACGACACAGCAAGAACCGCACAAATGACCGGGGAGTTCCGCATCTGAGTACATGACCCTTCATGTGCATACTGCTTCCTCGGCGATCTCTCTCCTCCACCGAAGTGGCGAGGCGAGCAAAGAAGCGAGCGCAAGAACGAAGCTGGGTTCCTGTCCTTGGAACAGAGTCAGAGACTCGTGTGACACGCGCTGAACGGGTGAAATAAACTGCTGATTGTCGTCTATCGTTGGAATGCTCACCCAAATCGGTGGATCGCTGAACTCCCCCCCCCCCCCCCCCCTCCCCCCTTCCCCCTTCTTCCCTTCCTACCCCTTCCTCTGTCTCACTCTCGCCTCCCCCCCCCCCCCCCCCCCCCGTTTTCCTGCCCTCCCTCCCGTCCCATCTCCTGTCCCTTTTCTCCGTCCTCCTTCCATCAGTCTCTCTACTCCCTCTTCTCCTTCCTTCGACCCCTTTGCCCAGTTCCCTTTTTCACCCCCGTCCCCTATACCCTTTCTCTGTGTCATCTCGCCCTTACCCTCCCCCCCCCCTTTTATTCTCTCTTTACCCCCATCCGCTTTGTTTTAGACCCGTTTCGAAAAACAAAAAGTATGGGCGTAAGAGATTGAAGAAAGGATATATAGATCCCCACAGAAGCACTCTGAGCTATTTCGGATGACAAGAAGTGGGGAATTTTAATCAATATGAACGCAGTGGTGTGAGGCATGCTTTAACTCGCTTCGAATTCCGACAACTTTTCGCTTCACCATTCGGTGGCAAGGAAATGGCACGTTCTAGCACAGATGCGTTTCGCTCTTGATGTGTCCAGTGTGCGGACGAGTCACCATGCCAAGCCTGGAATATGTCAGATGAAAACTGCGAATGACAGACTGCTCTAGCTATAGTTAAACGCACAAACACAGAGATAAGAACATACTTGCGAAACACAAGTTTATTCAGCTTCTTTCTGTGTTTGATCCACCTCAGTTTCGATTTGATTTTTTTTTTAATGTCCCTAGGATCCAGGGATCTGTCACGAACTCTTTTCTGCCGCTAAAATCGACATTTCCGTGCACCGTAAATGGTGACACTCTGATTGGTAGATCAGTCTCTGTGAAGTCTATATTCGCAAATGAAAGAACAAAGTCCGTATCTTTAAACCAACAGTTCTCACCACTTAGTAGCTGATATTTTACCCACGAAGTCAACATCTTTGCAAACAAAGAGATATATAACACAGTAACATCATACCTGTTTTGGGCAGTCGTGCGTAGAAAGGTCCACTTCAAATCGGTAAAGAAAGTGTATGTTCACCATACGACAACATTGCGATCGTTCTTGGAGTTTTGAGTGAACAGTGGTTCGTCGTGTACATTACAGGTCTGATACATTAATCAAAATGCACATCCATCTACTTACTTTCTTTTATGCTCGGTGGTTCAGTAACAGGTACTCAAAATGTCCTGACTGATATTTGTGCGAATGAACTGTGAAAGTCAAACCTTAAGGCGAGTTACTTTAGTGAGTGGAAAATGAACTGTACTGTAACTTATGTTCCTATGATGCTTAGAATTTTCAAACAAATCAAAATGACATTCTCTTTGAGCAGTATGTATAGTATTGCAATGAATTGTGACTTGTTATGGTTTCATATTTGGATTATGTTGTAGAGTATTGTTTCTAGTTGTGATGAGTGTTGTTTTGTTCATTGTTCTGTAATTTTGTATTGTGGTCAATGATGATTTGTGTTGTATTATGCCATTGTTCGATGATATTTTAGAGTTTGTAATGAATTGTGATTTGTGTTGTATTATTCCACATTGAAGCGTAAAGTGATGGAGTATGATGTGAATTATATATATATACAGTTTCATATTTCAGTTTCATACACACACACACACACACACACACACACACACACACACACACACACACACACACACACACACACACACACACATATATACACATATATATATATATATATATATATATATATATATATATATATATACACACATACATACATATTTAATATAGTTGTGATCATTTATGACTATATTGCATTCTATTCCTAGGTTTGTTACGTTGAGTGTTGTGTTATTGTCCACCATCTACTTTCTTTCCCCATGTTCACGGTTTTCCCCACTGAACGAAAAGGGAATAAATCGTAAGTTCAAACTATTGTAAAAGGACCCCGATGGTTAGAGCGCTTAGCTGTTGATCAGATGGCCATGAATTCGAACCACTCGCGGAGTTGACTTTTTTTTTTTTTTTGGCTTCTAAAGCCTTTTTTTTCATTCCTTCGCCAGCCAGTGGGTACCTGATTCAGTGCAGGAATGGTTTTGGCGGCGGATGGAAAGAGATGGGTCCCGCCTCCCACCATGCCGTGCACTGTACATCGCGACTCTCTAACAGTTCACTCCCCTCTGCGGCCATTGGGGTAGGGGACTTTGACCTCAAGTAGTGAATGTCAAGGTGTTCTGAATGTTTATTTGTAATCTGTGACACAAACTTCTGAAGCTGTCTGTCCTCCCTCGTGAAATGACAATGCGCAAAGGTCTAGCCTGGTAGTGAATGGACCGTTAACTGAGGAGAAAGAGATGATTGTATGGATGATGGTAGTAAACCGCATGCTATTCAGAATGAAAAGAATACTAATTTGTTTT
>JADBJO010006061.1:0-12500 GCA_016801955.1 Conus betulinus
TCCGTTCCGCCGATCTCACCACCATAGCTTTTACATCTCTCTCGCGACGGGGGAAAAAAAATCGAATACTAGGTTTGTGTAATGTCCATTGAATCTGTTATCGGTTATCTGCTGAAGTCAGGAATTATGCAGTCTGCGTTGACATGTTCACAGCTGTTGTGGGAAACCCTTCAAGTGGTTCCTTTCTTGTGTTTGGTTTCTTTCTTTTCGGCTTCTTGGTGTGATCGTCACTGCTGTTGGGCTTGATTATTCTCAGTTGTCGATGTTGTTGTCGAGTTCTGGTTTATTTCTCCACATCTTGCAACGGGGTTTCACATATAATTCTTTGTCCGCTTCTCGTTATAAAAAACGTCCCCAAAGAATTGTTATTTTGGGTTTGTGGTGTTTTCAATCTATTTTTTGCCGCTACATTTTTCGTAGTTTGCTCTTAACATATTTAGTTGCTTTGTTGGTTTGTTCGTAGGGTCGTTTGTTCTATGTATGAGTGTTGTTTGTTTTTTGATGCTTGTTTCTTTGTCCATGTCCTTTTTAGCCATTTCTTTTCGTTTTTCGTTTCTTATTTTGGTCACGGTTTTGGATGCCCAAACTTGTGGTTGAGTGCTTCTTGTGTTAGATTGGTTACCTGTTTTTTTTTTTTTTTTTTTAATTGCTAATCGACTTGTTTCCCGCACGTCACTATTCTCTCTCTCTCTCTTCTTCTCTCGTCTTCTCTCTCTCTCTCTCTCTCTCTCTTTCTCTCTCTCTCTCTCTCTCTCCGAAAGAAGAAGAAGAAGAAGATGAAGATGAAGAAGAAGAAGAAAGAAAAACAACGACAACAACCACAACAACAACAACATCAACACAGAAAGAAAGAAGAAGACGAAAGCTGGTGGGTGGTGGTGGGTTGGTGGTGGTGTGGTGTGGTTGTGGCAGTGGTGTGGCGATGAGAGAGAAAGAGGATGTATTCTCCTGGAAAACATTTTCACTCTGTAATCTGCTTTTGAAAACACACACACCACACGCACGCACGCAGCGCACGCACAAACACACACACACACACACACACGCACGCACGCAACGCACGCACCACACACACACACCACACACACAACACCCACACACACACACAACAAACACCACAAACAACACAAGACACACCACACAACACACACACACACCCACACAACACACACACACACACACACACACACACAAAGAAGATGATTGACTGCAAGTGTAACGGTAGTTCCCCCCTTGCTGTGGCTGGTGTGCTGACCATTGTTATTTATGTCAGAGCAACGTAGCATTGTGTGCTTACTAGTCATAAATTCAAGTACAGACATCCCTGCTGCTATTGCCGTAGATGTCGTTTTTATTCTTGCTGATGCAGCAACGTTTATATCACCACTTGCTAAATTTGTTATTGATGTTGTTATACACATATTTCAGTGGTCAGTGCTATTTTCAGTCGCATTATTTGAAGGAAGGATATTGGTCTATATATTATTGATGTTGTTATACACATATTTCAGTGGTCAGTGCTATTTTCAGTCGCATTATTTGAAGGAAAGATATTGGTCTTGCTGCAGCCCGACAAGAAACCGTTTACTCCCGTCGTCTTCATTATCATCACTATCAGCATCCTCGTCTTCTACAACAAGCAGCAGCAGCAACAACAACAACAACGACTACTACTACTACTACTATACTACTACTACTATGGGACTACACTACTACTACTACTACTACTACTACTACTACTACTGTTTCGACGACAACAACAAAAACGAGTATGATAACGACGACGACGACAACTACTGCTGTTCTACTACTACTACTACACTACTACTACTACTACTACACTACTACTACTGGTGCTGTTACTGCTACTACTGCCGCTGTCGCTTCTCCTTCTTCTGTTTCTGCGTCTTCTTGTTTTTGTTCTTGTTCGTCTTGTTGTTCTACTTCTTGTTCTTGTTCTTGTTCTTGTTCTTCTTCTTCTCTTCTTTTTGTTCTTCTTCTCATTCTGTTGATGAAAATTGGGTGGTTCTAGACTTTCTGGAATTAAACCTGTTTGTCATACTTTTTTTTTTCTGGATACGTCTAACCATCCTTCCAGTCTCCACCAACACTAAAATATGACGTAAAGCCCTCCAGCTGCCGTGGCTACAACCTCGTCCTTCATTATGAAGACTGGGGCATGAGCTTTCAAATGAACAAGAAATAAACGACCAGCTATGAATGATAATGAAGCTTTTCTACCGTGCCTGGTTATGGATCATAATAGATCATTCCTATTGTGCCTCTCTCTCCTTCTCATCACCATTTCATTTTGCAATCTCTTTTGAAAGCTCTGTTCCCAGTCCTCGTGATATACGACCAGTCTGTCAGGTCTAATGATTTGGATCACATTGAAACGCTATACTTGAACCAGTCTTCAAGACCAGGATAGGGCTCAGAGTAGTGGAGAGCATTGAGCAGGGGCTGATAATAAGAGGAGAAGCATCAGAACACTGCCGGCACACCGCCCTGTTGGGTGGAATTCACTCAGAGCGGAGGTAGTATCGTGTACAGGATGAGGGTCATCGGCTTCCCCACCAGCTAGGTTTCTTTATGAAGCTCGAGATGTATTGGTACTTTCCTAAACCCTATTAACGTGTATGTTACCTGTATTGTGCTGGTAATTTTAGGATCATTGGCCAAGCTCAAAAATAGCAATGGAGATGGTGTAGTAGTAGAAGTAGTAGTTTAGTAGTAGTAGTAGTAGTATAGTAGTAGTAACTTGTTGTTGTGTTGTTGTTGTTGTTGTTGTGTTATCGTTGATGCTGTTGATGTTGATGCAAAAGAAGTACTATAAGCAGCAGTAGTAGTGAAAGTAGGAGTTGTATTAGCAGGGTATGACAGTAGTTATAGATGAATGGCACTCACACACACACGCACACACACACAACACACACACACACACCCACACACACACACACACACACACGCACGCGCACTCTCTCTCTCTCTCTCTCCTCTCTCTCTCTCCTCCTCTCTCTCTTCTCTCTCTCTCTCTCCTCTCTCTCTCACGGTTACACACACAATTCACATTGCCAAAAATGTGGACTGGCTTATAAGGCAAAAGGAAAGAAGAATATAGAACATTTGGGAAAAAAGATCCCCGAAGGCCCCAGACGTAACTCGTTAGGTCAGAAAGGAAATACTGTCGATGAATTCTTCGCTGGATGTTTTGTGGGCAGTCAATTGAATCTGCCAGGACCCAGAAAACCTGACAGGCTTTAATGTCCCCCCCCCCCCCCCCCCCCCCCACTCCCCCCCCCTCCCCTTCCATCTCCCACCCTCAACCGATTCCAGAGACAATTGCCATTCTCCTTTGACCGCTCTTTGAATCAACGCTTTGAATGCAATCTTGGCCGGTGAATAATGAAATCAGCCCCGCCCCTTTCCCCCGTTCCCTGTTTACCTCCACTCTCTCTCTCGCTCTCTCTCTCTCCTCTCCCTTCTCTCTTCTCTCTCTCCTCTCTCTCTCTCTCTGTCTTCTCGCCTCTCTTACCCCTCTGTCTCTCTCTCTGTCTCTGTTCTCTCGTCCTCTCTCTTTCCTCTCTCCTCTCTCTTTCTCCCTCTCTCTCCCCTCGCTCTCTATCTCGGCTTCCACTCACTCACGCACACCACACGACGTAGTCTGATGCGCACGCGCACGCAGAAGAGAGAAGAGAGCTCGAGAGAGAGATAGAGGAGAGAGAGAGAAGAGAAGAGATAGAGAGAGAGAGAGAGAGAGTGAGTGTGTGAGAGAGTGTGAGAGAGTTGAGTGTGTGAGTTTGTTGTGTGTGTGTGGTGTGTGTGTGTTGTGTGGATTGGTGTGTGTGTGTGTGTGTGTGTGTTTTTGTGTGTGTGTGTGTGTGTGTTGAGAGTGTGAGTGTGTGTGTGTGATGTGTGTGTGTGTGTGGTGTGTGTGTGTGTGTGTGTGGTGTGTGTGTGTAATCTGGAATCTGAGTGTTGTCAGACGTCGATCAGAATGGATATTGAATCCTGAATTGCAGAAGACTATGACAGTGTTCCGTATGTACGTTAATGAGTCAGTTCGTGTATTTATTTTATTTTACGTTGTTGTTTATGTCTCATTTTATTAATTTATTTCGTGATTTTTGTCATTTATCTATGCGGTTTTATGTTGTTTTATTTATTTTATTATTTTATTTATTTATTTTTTTTGCTCATGTATTTCTTCGTTCATTCATTTGCCTCTTTATTTATATCCAAATCAATTGAATGCTTGATGGATTGATTGATTGAATGATTCATCCATTCATTCATTTATTCGTTGATTCATTCATTTGATTCATTTGTTTCATTCATTCTTTTAAATGTTTAACTATTTATGTATTTACTTATCTCTTTGTTTATTTATCTATTTGTTTCTTGGATTTTTTTTTTTTTTTTATTCAGTGGGTGTCTGATGGTTTTGCAATAAAGAAAAGAAATCATTTGTCGATTTAAAAACCGTTGCCTTCTCTTCCTTACACACACACACACACACACACACACACACACACACAACACACACACACACACACAAACCACACACACACACACACCATATAACACAATATACCATTCAATTGAACACTCCTTCCATGTCATAGTCAACGATACTCATTATGCAGATCTTGTTTCGCTTCGGAACTAGTGGTTTCTGCTTACTTTAGTTCTTCTCTTTAGATTCAAACGACATTTAGATCTAATTTCCTAGATAGTCAATCATCTATTCACAAGATTGAGTGGGCCGATGTAAGTACCCACCAACCAACCTCCCGCAATACGAATGGCTATTGGAAGCGAGTGACTCCCTTCACAAAACACAACAGCGTATGGAAATATCCCAGACAAGCCCCCCTCCCCCCCCCCCCCCCCCCCCCCTCCCCCCCCCCCCCCCCCCCCCCCCCCCCCCCCCCCCCCCCCCCCACCCCCCCCCCCCCCCCCCTTGTCCCCAAATTGTCACCGATACAACTCGATGAGTTTCGATCCGGTGCACGTGTTTTAGCTGAATGTGTTCAGTGTGGGAATTGTGTTGCGTTGCCTCGCTTCCACTCTTCGTACGTATTTCAAAGCAAACAATGTGAACACGCGATGATGGAATTATTGGAACTTTATGTTCAAATAAAAAGAGATAAACAAAATGATGATAATAATGATAAATTAATGATGATGATGATGAACTGCTAACAACACCGAAACGTTATTATGGACTCTCCAATAAATCTACAACAGTTTCCACAAATCTGTTGTGTGAAGTGTGGTCGAGGTGGCGCTGTGTGTGAGTGCGAAGTTGTATGCGATGGTAACTAAAGTGTTCGGCACTGAGCTGCAGCAGGTCTTGGCACAAAAGTTGTGTCTTGGTCTAGCGTGTGTGTTTGCTTCATTGTGTCATGTCGACTTCAACGTTGCTGCCACTCGTCGAGGTAGCATTCACGATGATGAGTAGAGTAGGATCGTCCACGCCCCAGTTCCACCTCCAGTCACAGCTGGGAAGATGAAGTGAAGTTGAAAAAAAGTAGAAACGAAAACGAAAACCTGTGGACTATCGTTTGCCTGCTAAATGGTTGTACGAAAGTCGCACGTCGATTCCATACACACGCAAGCTCTCCCTTACATCCAACACTAACCCTATCCTAAAATGGACATTTTGTTTACATTTGTACGCAAAAACTAACTACTGGCGCAATGATACTTTCAAGAGTTGTCTTCTCCTGATCGAATTTTCTGAATCTTACCAACTTCTTCTAATCATACGGACAATGATTAAAAGTATGATTGATGAGTACACCGATTTTGTCCAAAACAGGACAACGTAATGGTAATGACGACTTACATCGGCTTACCAATCCATAAATATTTGATTATAATGGTTTTATATTATTTCTACCATCATGAGCTCCTTCCGATGTTTTGATCTGCAAAAATAATGGAGTTGGCTAGCGACAATAATTTTACCTACGTACCTCCGGTCCAAACGAATGTCTAGATTATTCGTTCAAGGCAGCGAATGCCATCTGCAACGATGCCACATTTCATCAGTGGCTTGAACGTGACTTCATACATTCGCCAAAGTCGTGTTGAAGACTTGTGTTTTGCAGGTCTGCAAGGAGTTATTCGTTGAACTGTCGCCCCGTCGTTCTTCGCAATGTCGATGCGAAAAGCGTTGTCGTTAAGGCATTGGATCTCCGTGGTTACGGTCTTCTGACTGGTCGATCCATAACTTACGTATCGCCAGTTTACGACTAAAGTAATAACTA
This sequence comes from Conus betulinus, assembly GCA_016801955.1. Taxonomy (NCBI): domain Eukaryota; kingdom Metazoa; phylum Mollusca; class Gastropoda; order Neogastropoda; family Conidae; genus Conus; species Conus betulinus. Next base: position 6,276 of record JADBJO010006061.1, read on the forward strand.
CATCCTTCTTTCACTTTGACGAGAAAGGATAAAATGGAATGATCTGCATTCGAAAAGACTAACCATACCAAAAAAAAAAAAAAAAAAAAAAAAAAAAAAAAAAAAAAAAAAAAAAAAAAAAAAAAAGTTCTAGTTTTGTTTTCAAAACAATTTAACTTGCCATCAAATGCAAACATGAACATTTACTAATTTAGCTGCATGAAATTACAGCTAATCATATCTCAATTTACCGATACATATTAAATGCAAAGGTGTCCAAAAACGTCGCTAGAGTCTCTACCACACTATCAATCACTCCCCCCCCCCCCCCACCCCACACACACACACCTCATCCCCCCCGCCCCCCCCCCCCCTCCATTCGACTTTCTCTGAACCGCCTCTACCTCTCACCCCCTTTACCTTCTTCCTTCCGTTTTTAGCTTCTTTTTTTTTTTTCTCAAGGAAATGCTAAACACTGTGAATCTATGATATCACTTCATCTGTCATCCACCTGTCAGCTTAAGTCCGCATACCAAACACTGGATCTATGATACCACTTTATCTGCCATCCACCTGTCAGCTTTAAGTCAGGATACCAAACACCGGATTTATTATACCACTTTATCTGTCACCTTTCAGTTTAAGTCAGCATGCCAAACACTGTGGAACTATGATGCCACTTCATCTGTCATCTATTGTCAGCTTCAGTCCGTAATTATTCAGCCTTCATTAAACAGTTGGCTGCTGTCAAGGTGTTCTATCAGGACAGCTTTGTTTGAAGCTGTTACTGTTTACATCATATGTGGTGATACTCAAGTGGTTTTTTGTTTGTTCGTTTCTTAAAGTGTGTTGTTGTTGCCATGTGTGTCGATTTCTTCGCCATTCCAGACAGGATTACCTTATGCTTCTTCGTCCATCTCTTCGGAATTTTCCTCCTTGAAGTTTTCATCGTTCCTTTGCTCTGTTAAAAATCCATTCAGATTCCTGTTTATGTACTCTGAGAACACAGGAAAAGACAGCCAGAGAATGATGATAGGCCAGTTTCACTCAGGCTGGTCACTCTACCTTATGGTCGTACGTCCTCCATCATGGGACATTCGTATATTCCTTCCAGTGGTGTGTGTGTCTTTCTCCCGCACAAACACCATGTACTTGCCTGGGAAAATGAGTGAGGAATGAGAGGGAGCCATAATGGAATTCATTCATCATGATCTACCATCGACAATTGGTATTCCCAGGTGGAAAGGTCATGCCCTTATAACAGATAAAGGCTGAAATCATAAACCCCTTAGATCGCCTATCTGTCCCTCTGTCTGTCTGTCTCTTTGTCTGTCTGTGTCTCTCTGTCTGTCTGTCTGTCTGTCTGTCTCTCTGTCTCTCTGCCAGTCTGTCCTCTCCCTCCCTTCCTCCCTCCCTCCCTCTTTATTTTTTTCCCCCTATCATTTTCGGTGTCGCAGAGGGAGGAGAGAGAGAGAGAGAGAGAGAGAGAGAGAGGAGAGAGAGAGAGGATAGAGAGAGATCTGAGAGAGAGCGAGAGAGAGAGAGAGAGAGAGAGAGAGAGAGAAATCAGGAGAAACAGGAAACAGACACGACATGATGAGTTCATTATCTCTCCACAGCCAACCCACGTCCATTGTAGCAATGACAAAGCAGAACCAGTCGTCTTTGGAATCGTTTGGAGGAGAGAGGCTGGGCGAGGCATTGAGACGTGTTGGGGCTCTCCTAGCAGGGCAGATTCAATAGACTGCACAAAACCTTCAGGCCAAGGGAATTTTCTTTTCGTTCAAAGTGACAAATATTTCCTTTTACAGTGGCATTCCTATTTTCTGAATATTGTTTTTGCATGTGCTAATGTCTTCCCTGTTTGTCTCCTTTTTTTCCATAGATGGGTTCATTTCTATCCACACTGTGGTGTGTGTGTGTTGTGTGTGTGTTGTTGTGTGTGTGTGTGTTGTGTGTGGTGTGTTCGTGTTGTACCGTGTGTGTGGGTGCGTGTGTGTGTGTGTGTGTGTGGGTGTGTGTGTGTGGTGTGTGTGTGTGTGTGTGTTCGTCCGTGTGTGTGTGGGTGTGTGGTGTGTTGTGTGTGTGTGTGTGTCGTGTGTGTGTGTGTTGTGTGTGTGTTGTATTCGTCCGTGTTGTGTGTGTGTGTGTGTTGGTGTGTGTGTGTGTGTGTGTGTGTGTGTCGTCCGGTGTGTGTTGTGTGTGTGTGTGTGTGTGTGTTTGTGTGGTGTGTGTGTGTGGGTGTGTGTGTGTGTTTCATATCTACCACGCTGTGTGTGTGTGTGTGTGTTGTGTGTGTGTGTGTGGTGTGTGTGTGTGTGTGTGTGTGTGTGTGTATGCACGTGCGTGCTTGCGCGCGTGCGTTTCGTGGCGCGCGAGCGCGCACGGGCGCGCGCACGTGTTGTGTGTGTATGTTGTGTGTGTGTGGTGTGGTGTGTGGTGTGTGTGTGTGTGTTCATATCTACCCACGATGTGTGTGTGTGTGTGGTGTGTGTGTGTGTGTGTGTGTGTGTGTTGTGTGTGTGTGTGTGTGTGCGTGCGTGCAATGCGGTGTTGTGTGCGTAAGTGTGTGTGTATGGTCGTGTGCGTGCGTGTGCGCATTTGCGAGTGTGTGGTGTGGTGTGTGTGTGTAGTGTTTGTGTGCGCGCGCGCGCGCGCGCGCGGTGGGTGCGTGCATATGCGTGCGTTGCGTGCGTGCGTGCGTGTGTGTGTGTGTGTGGTGTGTGTGTGTGTGGTGTGTGTGTGTGTGTGTGTGTTGGTGTGGTGTTGTGTGTTGTGCGTGCGAGTGCTCTTTTGCGAGTGTGTGTGTGTTGGGTGGTGTGGTGTGTGTGTGTGTGTGTGGTGTCGTGTGTGTGGTGTGTGATCGTGTGTATGTTTGTGTGTGTGTGTGTGTGGTGTGTGTGTGTGTGGTGTGCGCGCGCGTGCGTGGGTGCGGTGTACTATGCGTGCTGACGCGTGTGTGTGTGTGTGTGTGTGCGTGTGTGCGTGCGGCCAGTGCGTGCGTGCGTGCGTGCGTGCGGCGTGCGTGCTGTGGCGCACAGTGCCGTTGGTTGCGTTCGTGCGTGAGTGCGTGCGTACGTGCGTGTGTGCGTGCGTGCGTACATGCGTGCATGCGTGCGTGCCGTGCGTGCGTGCATGCTGCGTGCGCTGTGCGTGTGACTGTGTGTGTGTGTGGTTAAATGTGTGTGTGCGTTGTGGGTGGTTGTTGTGTGTGGTGTGGTGGGTGTTGTACGCCTGTGTGTGTGTTTCATTATATACCACACTGGGTGTGTCTGGGTGGTGTGTTTGTATGTGTGTGTGTGTGTGTGCTGTGTGTTGTGTGTGTGGGGTGTGTGTGTGTCGTGTCTGTGTGAGTGTGTGTGTGTGTGTGGTGTTGTGTGTGTGATGTGTGTGTGTGGTGGTGTGATGTGTGTGTGTGTGCGTTGACGCGTGATCTTTTGCGAGTGTGGTGTGCGTGGATGTTTGTGTGTGGTGTGTGTGTGTGTGTGTGTGTGTGTGTGTGTGTGGGTGTGTGTGTGGTGTGTGTCTGTGTGTGTGCGTGCCGTGCGCGCTTGCGATGTAGTTGTGAGGTGGTGTTGTGTGTGTTGTGGGTGTGTGTGTGGTTGTGTGCGTGGCGTGCGGCGGCGGCGTGCGTGTTGCGTGCGTTGCGTGCGTGCCGTGAGGTCGTGCCGTGAGTGCGTGTGTGGGTGGTTGTGTGTGTGTGTGTGTCGTGCTGTGGGTGTGTGTGTGTGTGTGTCTGTGTGTGTGTTCATATTACCACGGCTGTGTGTGGTGTGTGTGTGTGTGGGTGTGTGTGTGGTGTGTAGTTGTTGTGTGTTGTGTGGGTGGGTGTGTGGTCGTGGCGTGCATGCGTGGTGCCGTAAGTGTGTGTGTATGTGGTGTGCGGTGGCGTTGGGGCTGTGCGCATTTGCGAGTGTGTGGTTGTGTGTGTGGTGTGTGTGGGTGTGGTGTGTGGGGTTGTGTGTGTGTGTAGCGCGCGCGCGCGCGCGAGTGTGTGCGTGCATGCGTGAACGTGCGTGCGTGCGAAGGGGTGGCGTGTGTGGTGTGGTGTGAGTGTGTGATGTGTGTGTGTGTGTGGTGTAGTGCGTGCGCGTGCCTCTTTGCGAGTGTGTGTGTCGTGTGTGTGAGGTCCTTGTGTGTGTGTGTGTGTGGTGTGGTAGTGTGGAGTGTGTGTGTGTGTGTGTGATCGTGTGTATGTTTGTGTGTGTGTGTGTGGTCCCGGTGTGTGGGTGTGCGCGCGTGGCGTGCGTGCGGGTATGCGTGCTGTGCGTGTTGTGTGTGTTGCTGTCGTGAAGTGCGTGTGCAGTGCGTGGCGTGCGTGCGTGCGTGCGTGCCGTGGCGCACGTGTTGTGGGTTGCGTTCGTTTCGTGCGTGGGCGTGCGTTACGTGCGCGTGTTGTGCAGTGCTGTGCGTTACATGCCGTGCGTGCGTTGCGTGCGTTGCGTGAGGTGCATGTGAGTGGTGCGTGGCGGTCTGTATGTGTGTGTGTTGTGTGTGCTGTGTGTGTGTTGTGTGTGTGTATGTGTGTGAGGTGTGTGTTCAATATAACCACACTGTGTGGTGTGTATGTGTGTGTGTATGTGTGGTGTGTGTGGTGTTGTGGGTGTGGTGGTGTGGTACTGTGGTGAATGTAGGGTGGGTGTTGTGTGTAGAACCAGTGGAGTGTGTGTGTTGTGTGTGGTTGTGTAGTGTGTGTGTGTAGTGTGTGTGTGTCGTAGTGTGCGTGCGCCGATGCTACTTGTGCGAGGTGTGGCGGGCAGTGTGTGTGAGCAGTGATGTAAGTTTGTTCGCCTTGTGTGGCTGTGGTGTGTGTGTGTGTGTGTGTGTCTGTGTGTGTGTGTGGTGGGTGTGTGTGTGTGTGTGTGGGTGTGTGTGTGTGTGTCGTGCGCTGCCGTGCGCATTGCGAGTAGTGTGGGTGCGTTAGTGTGTGTTGTGTGCTGGTGTGTGTTGGGTGTGTTGTGGGTTTGTGGTGCGTGCGTGCAGTGCGGTGCGGGGGCGTGCGTGCGTGAGGTGCGTTGAGTGAAGTGTCGTCCGTGCGTGGTGTGGGTGTTTCTGTGCCGGGTGTGTGTGTTGTGTTGTGATGTGTGTTGGGTGTGTTGTGTGTTTGTTGTGTGTGTTTGTGTTGTTGGTGTGTGTTGTGTGTGTGGGGTGTGTTGTGTGTGTGGTGTGTGTGTGCTGGGTGTGGGTAGGTGTGTGTGCGTTGTTGTGCATTGTGTGTTTGTGTGGGGGTGGGGTGTGTTGTGTGTGGTGTGTGGTGTGTGGGTGGGGTGGTGTGTCTGCCTGTCTTGTTTGTGCGCCGTGTTTGTGTGTTTGCGTGCATATAATAGAGATGAGAGAGAGAGAGAGGAAAGAGAGAGGAGAGAAGGATGTGGAGAGACGGGAAAGAAAGGAGAGAGAGAGGGGAGAGAGAGAGAGAGAAGAGATCGGAGACGAGAGAGAGAGAGAGGAGAGGAGAGGGAGTGGGAGAGAGTGGAAAGGAGAGGTTTTTTTTTTTTTTTTTTTTTTTTTTTTTTTTTTTTTTTTTTGGGGGGGGTTATTTGGGGTTTGGGAGAGGGGCGGGAGAGTCCCCCCCCGTTTTTTCCTTTTGGGAGAGAGATGAGAGAGAGAAATATAAAAAACGATTGGCCAACCACACTCCTAAGAGGGCAATTCCTTGGAGGGAGAGCCCGACTCCACAGACTTAATCTAATCTATCATAAAAACAAGGGGAGAAACATAGGAAGAAGAAACAACGACAACCGACGACTATGACCATACCAACTTGATTGTGGGGGAACTACTTGGTGGGGGGGGTGAGACGTGGCGGGGGGGGGGGGGAGGGGGGGGGGGGAGGGGGGGGAGAGGGGGGGGAGCGGGGGGGGGGTGGGGGGGGAGGGGGGGGAGGGGGAGACAGGGGGGGGGGTTGATGGAGGGGGGGGGGCCAGGAGGGCGGGGGGGGGGGGGGGGGGGGAGGGGGGGGGGGGGAGATACAAACAGTTTGAAAATAGGAAGGGGCAGGAGACAGTTTTTGATAGCGAAGCAGAGATACAGACAGACACACACACAAAGACAGATCACAGCCGGACAGGACACACACCCACACACACAAACACACACCAACACACACACACAAGCCACACACACGCCACGCACGATCACGCACACACAACACGCACACAGCACACACACACACACTACACAACACACACATACACACACATCCACACGCACGCAAGCCAAACGGGACAACCACACAGAAGCGGGACT